>VIBD01000033.1:0-17177 GCA_009618245.1 Ostreococcus sp. SAG12 | reverse complement strand
CCGCCGCCGCCGTCCGTCGTCGGCGCGCCGATCGTGGGCATGGACGAGAGGAGCGTCTTGACGGCGTGCACGTCGAGGAGCATTTGCTGACACCCCGTCTCAGAGACGCGTTTACACTTGAAGACGGCGACGTACAGTTTCGGCGCGATGGACGCCGCCAACTTTTCGCAAAAGAACGTAAAGTGTATGTCGCTGATGCTGGCTCGAAGAATCGGGAGCGCGGTGGCGATCGTGCGCTCAAAGGTGTCGACGTATTCGCTCTGGTCACCGACGACGTCGAGCGCGCCCCAGTTGACGCGAAGCATCCCCGAGACGACGTTCGATCGCATCTCGACCGCGGCGATGAGTTTATTGAGCGCCTCGGAGAGCGTGGCACTGAAACTGTCCTCGACGTCCATCATGTCCACCTTGTCCTTGAACCCATCGTCCAGAGATTTGATCATCGAGTCTCCGAGCGGGCCGATGGTTTCGACGCAAAACTCGGCGGTGTTGACGATGAGACACATCGTCTTGATTTCGCTCGATCTCTGTGCCTCCGGAAGTCGATGATCGATCGCACTCGCGCACGCCGCTTGTGCGCGCTCTCTGAGAGTCTTCGCGTAAGCCGAGAGCAACTGTAAAAAGACTTCGTGCACGGCGAAGAGCGTGCGACCGCGCGTCAAATTCGAGCACCGCTTGAAAACCTTCTTCACGTTTAAGAAGACGCTCAACGCGCTCGATAAAATATTTGGATTCGTCTCGTCCCCGGCCCATGTCTCCGTTCGGAGCGTTTCGTTGAGCTGATCGATCAACTGGCGACGCTCGAGTGCGACGTATTCCGTCAAATGTCCCTCGAAGCACGAGACGACGCTTCCTCTAAACATAAACGTCGCCGCCGCCTCCGCCGCCGAGTCCATCGGTAACACTCGCCCACCTCGCAAATTTTGCGTCTGTTTATCGCGCTCGCTGCGTTCGTATTTCTGTCGCACCATGGACGCCGACGCGCGATCGCCCTCCAACTCCTCATCCTCCCCGACGCCCCCCGTGCCGAAGCGCTCGTCGAGCTCGGTTTCAAACTCGATGGTGACGTGCATCGCGTGCAACAACTTTTGCACCTCGTGCGGACCTCGCGTGTCCAGCGCCTCGGCGAGCTGCGCGCGCGTGAGTTTACACAGCGACACGCACAACAACTGCGGCACGCGCCAGTGCGCGGGAAACACCGCCCACATGGATTCCTTGGACTGCAACTGTCGCGTGATCCAATCGTACCGTCTCGCGATTCTTCCTAAAAAATCCCCCGTCTCGTGCGCGCTGAACACCGACGCGTAATTCGTGAGCTCTCGATTCGTGAGATTCCCCACGAGTTCCTCGCGCACGTTCGGTTCGAGCGCGTTCACGACCAAGCACGCCTCTCGCAACTTTCTCTGCGCCGACTCGTCGCCCTCCATCACGTGCGGCACCCACGTCGTGTGAAAATCATCAAACACCGCCGCTCGCAACTGATTCTTCACCTGAACGTGCTTGTCCTGCAGTTCCTTAATCTTCGGAATCCCCGAGTACGAATCAAAATGCGTGGCCAACTGCGCCGCGGCTTGTAATAAATTCGCCGCGTCTCCGTATTGCCGACGCAACGCGAAGAGTTCGAGTTGTTCCATCCCGCTCACGAACATCGATAATCGTCGCAGCGTCGTGATCGATCCCGTGAGATGATTCTTCGCTCGATCTAATCGAACGATGTCCGCGCAAATCTCTCGCACGCTCGCCTCCGTCTCCGCCGCTTTCCGTTCCGTCTCTTCCATGCGCGTTCGCAATTCGTCGACGCCGCCGACGATCACTTCGAAATCATCCCTCGCGCGCGCCTCGCTCCCACTCTGCGCGCGCAGCGACCCCATAATCTCCGCGTCCACGAGTTTCACGCGCTGACGAAGCTTTTCGATCATCTTATCGACGCCCGCGAGCGCGCGTTCGTCCGGTATGACGTCGTTGACGAATGCGATTGGATTAAAGTTTTGCGCTTCAAACGCATCCGTCATCGACACCGACGGCGCGCGCGCGTGTCGCGCCCTCGGCGTCGTCGACATGCGTATCGTTCGACGACGCCCGTCGATCTCGCGTCGCCTCCCGCGCGCGCACCACTGCGGATCGAACCCGAAACGAATTGACTGACGCGCTCTGAATACATTTGTTATTTCTACGCTACGCGCTACTACGATCGACGGCGCTACTTCTCCTTTTGCGTCACGTTGCGCATGAGCGTGATGTTATCCCCCTTGAGTAAAATTCTCCCCACGGAGACGCGTCGCTGTTTCTTCTCCACCACCTCCTCGGCGTCGTCGAGGACGAGATTCATGTACTCGTCGAAACCGACGATGCGACCCTCCACGCACGTGTCGGTGTTTTCGTACATCCAGATCTGCACCCGAGCCTTGGTCTGTAAGAAACGAAAGATCAAGTTCTGTCGAGCGTCACGCGCGAGCGCGAGAAGGGTCAGTCGATCGGTCGAGGACGCCGACGATTTCGATTTCGCACGCGAGACTTCCCTACCCTCCGCGCGAATGCGTCCTCTCTCGCTCTCTCTCTCGCGCGCCGACGAGCACGCGGTCGACGGCTCGTTCGAACGTCACGCGCGCGCATCGTCCGCGCGTTCGCTCGCGCGGCGCGCGCGCGTCCTCCCTCGCGTCTCGGTCGCGTCGATTCGCGCGCGCGCGCGCGCACGTACGATCGGTTGCGTCATGATTCGCTGCACTTTCGTCGCCATGGCGCCTCGTTCGACGCCTCTGAGCGTTCGCGCGACGCGCGGGGGTGTTTTTTGTCGTCTCTTGTCGTCGCGCGCGCGGGTTCGTTCGCGTCGCGCGACGCGCACTGAAGGGGCCGGGCGGCCATGGCGCCGCCGCCGCGACGCACCTCGGGGGCGTCAGTGTTCGCGGCGTCGAGCGCGCGAAGAGACCTCGCGCGCGATGGGCGGGGCGAGAGACGGAGGGAAGGCGCCCAAGAGCGCCGGTTTGGGGGGTTTGCTCGCGCGGAGTAAGCGCAGGAACGAGGCGCCGGGACCGGGACAGAGTGGGTACCGCGCGCACGAGGCTGGGCGGTACATCAATTACGCGCACACGACGGACATCAATAAGACGGATGGGGCGGGTTCGGTGCTCGAGCGAAGCGAGTTAGATGAGTTCTTTCACTTGGCGGAGCTGGCGAATCGGGACTTCACGACGGAGCGCGGACGGGAGCGGGCGATGGTGATTTCTGCGCCGGGCGAAAACGGCGAGGCGGCGGCGGCGGCGGCGGCGAGGATGAGCGCGGAGGAAACGGCTCGGGCGAGAGATGAGGCGGAGACGTTACACCGAGACGCGTTGAGCGTGCCGAGGCGACCGGCGTGGACGCACGACACGACGTCAGAGGAATTGGATGTGAACGAACGGCGGGCGTTTTTGGAGTGGAGACGCGCGTTGGCGGAGGTGGAGGAAGATTCGAGGTGTTCGGTGACGCCGTTCGAGAAGAACCTCGAGATTTGGCGTCAGTTGTGGAGAGTGTGTGAGCGCTCGGATGTCGTCGTGCAAGTCGTGGACGCGAGAGATCCGTTGTTTTACAGATGCGAGGATTTGGAGGCGTACGTCAAGGAGCTCAATCAGGGCAAGACGACGATGTTGTTGCTCAACAAGGCTGATTTGCTCAGTGAAGAGCTTCGACGCGCGTGGGCGGAATATTTTGACGCGCAAAACATTCCATTCTTGTTCTGGTCCGCGAAGGCGGCGTACGAGGAGATTGAGGCGGAACAAATTGCCGCGAAAGCGGCACAGGCGGCGAAGGAGTTGGACGACGCCAATCGTAGGATGGCCATGCAAGATGACGACGAGGACGACGACGCGATGGAACTCGCGGAAGAGTTACGATTGAAGGCGGAAGCCGCACGTAAGGCTGCGAACGCCCACGCGGAGACGGTTCAAAATCTGCAACGAGTCGAAGAGAAGGCGAACGATCCCGCGCACATTTGGTCGCGCGCCGAGCTTTTGGACATTTTACAAAAGCGCGCCGAGGCGGCAATCGACGCCATGGGGGAGAGTCGAGTGAAGAGAAAAGGCGCGCAGGCGCACAGAGCGGTGATCGGCATGGTAGGCTACCCGAATGTCGGGAAATCGAGCACGGTGAACGCCATCATGGCGTCAAAGAAAACTGGAGTCAGTGCGACGCCCGGTAAGACGAAGCACTTTCAAACGCTCGAGCTCGGCGATGACTTGCTTCTGGCCGATTGTCCCGGTCTCGTCTTTCCGACGTTTTCAACGTCCAAGGCACACTTGGTGTGTAACGGCGTCATTCCGGTCGATCGTCTCACTGACGTGATGAAGCCCATCGAAATCATCGCCGACCGCATTCCGAGAAATACCATCGAACACGTGTACAACCTCAAACTACCTCTACCCGCGTTGCACGAGGACCAAGGACGGAAACCGACCGCGCGCGAATTTGTTCGCGCATACTGCGCCGCTCGTGGGTACACGGTGCAAGGAAACAGACCGGACGAAGTTCGCGCTGGTCGCGCCGTGCTCAAGGATTACATCAACGGCAAATTACTCTTCTGCGTCGGACCGGAAGGATACGAGGGCCCGCTCGGCGCGTCGCGCGCGGGTGAAGACGCGATGATGGGATACGGCGCCGGCGCCATCGAACCGATGCCGAAGAACGACGCGAAAGATGAAGCCGAAACCAACGACGATCCTCTCGCCGCCGCCGTTTTGGACGACATGATGGCGACACTCGGATTGAACAAAGGCAAGGGTAAAGAGCGAACGCGCGCCGAACACAAGTACCAAAAGAAGGGTAAGAAGGAAAAAGGTCGCGTCAAGTTCAAGGATTCGGGAGTCAACACGACCGCGGGCGGTCAGGGTTTCCTTGTCGGGAAACGAGGAGGCATCATGCCCGCACACCTGCAAGCACAAATTCGATCGTCCATTGCCGACGAATAAACCAAATGCACCGCTCGCACTCGCACTCGCCTAGATTTTTTGATATTAATTCACAGGACTAATTGACGAGCTGTATGTCGACGGAGCTCTCGATCTCGGACAGACGCGACGACCACGTGGCGACTATACGACCCATCGTTTTGTAACTTCCGTGGCAGACGCCGCCGACGTGCGGCGTGAAATACGACCTCGGATGCTTCACTACGGCGTCGTTCGGATCGACAGGTTCGCTCCACGCGACGTCGCTCGCCAAGTACCCTAAACGACCGCTCTCTAAAGCGTCTAAAATATCGTCCCTGTTGAACAATCCACCTCTCGCCACGTTGACAAGCACCGCGCCTGGTTTCATAGCCCCGAGAAACGCCGCGTCGATCATCCCTTTATTCGATGCATCCTGCGTGCACGCGACGCACACCGCGTCCGCAGCGCCCAACAACGTCGCAAACGTCCCAGCGTCGCTCGTCGAACACATCGCGCGCAACGACGCGCCGCAGCGATCGCTCTCGTCGTCTCGCCATTCGGACCGTCTCGCCGCGGTCATCGAGCACCCGAACCCGCGCAACCGCTCCGCGATTTTCACCCCAATCGCCCCCCACCCCAGGATCAACACTTCACAATCCTCCAACGCCGTTCCCGTGGGCGCACCGAGCGCGCGTCGCTCGACGCTCGCTCGCATGTCGTCGTGTCGACGCAACGCCGCCAAGAGTAAATACACAGCCATCTCCGCCGTGCTCGTCGCGTTTCCAGTCTTCTCCGAGGGAATTCTCGCCACTCTGACGCCGTGCCTCGACGCGGCGTCGACGTCCACGCCCTCGAGACCGACGCCGAACTGCAGGACGAGTCGCAATCGTCCCGAAGCGCCGCGAGAGAGCGCGTCCTCGTCCAGTGTCGTCATGAGCGGGACGGCGACGTCCGCGTCGCGTATTTCATCGAGCACGCACTCGCGCGGGCACCGCACGACGTCGACGTCGAGTCCGCGCTCTTCGACGAAGGATTTAGTGTGATTGAATCCGTCTGAAAATTCTAAACCGCAAAACAGGACGCGGGGACGCGTCATGGCGTCGCGAGGCGCGGAGTGTCGACGCCGCGCGCGAGACTAGTCTTTGTCCGTCATCGACGCGTCTTTCGGGTTCCAATCGTCGTTGATCGCGGTGACGTCTAGTTGAATGATGTTCGCTCGACAGTCGAGGAGAGTGCCGAGACTCGGAGTCGTCCTCCCGCCGTCGCCGTGGACGAACTCTTTGACGTACGTGCCGGCTTGCGTGCGCAGACGCAAGAGCACGGAATCGGGCGAACCCGGTATTTCTTCCGATGACATGCTCACGATGGTGCGCGGACGAACCATGTCGGAGCGACGATGGACGACACGCGTCGGTGTGGCCTGTTGAATGACGAGACGAGACGTGGAGGCGATCTTTTCGTGATCCTCTAGCGTCGCGGGCCGAGAGAGACGCACGACGGCGACGTAACTCTTCTCCTTTTCGTGTTCGCTCGACGCTTGTCCGACGGCGTGGTAACACGCCTTGCTCGTGAGACACAGACCGCGAACGCGCACACCGGTGGTTTCGTACCGCGCGTTGATGTCTCGTTCCATCGCGGCGACGTCCTCGGCGTCGACGCGCGCGCGCTTCGGATCGTGCACCTGCAACGCGAACGGTCGTCCGTCGCTCAGCATGCGCACGTCCATATCCTCTCTCCCCGAACTGTTAAACTTAGCCCCCCGCGAGCGCATGTGCTCTAAAACCACGCTCTCTATGGACTCCACCACACTCCCTCGACCGATTCTCTCTCCACTCTCTCGACTAATCCATCTCGACTGCGGTACGCCTCGATCGAGCTTGACGTACCAACCGCCCACGTGCGCGGGTTGATGAAACGCCTCGAGCACGCACCTCGCCGGAAACTCGGGCGCGGGAGGTTCGTTCACCACGTCTAAAAACATCTCGTCGTCCATCTGCGCCAGACGATTCCCCGCGTCGCCGTACGCGCGTTTCGCGGCGGCGAATTCTTCCTCGAATGGATCCTCCGGCGAACTCAGGTGCGCGAAAAACGCATCCGCCGCGCCTCCACCTCCTCGCTTCCGCTTCGACCCCTTCTCTCGCCGCCAATGGTTTCTCGCGCTCGCGCGGTATTTATTCCTCTCCTCTCGCTCGCGCGCCGTGAGCTTCAAAGGAACGCCCGCGAGAAAGCGCGTCTCCTTGTCGTCGTCGCGATACTTGTACTTTGCCGTGAGCGCGTACGCGGCGTTCTCGGCGTCTTCCTCGCACCCGAGCGCGCGCGAGAGCAACGGACACACGAGCGCGCGCAACACCGCGTCTATGGGCGTGACATCGCGTCCGGACTCACCGTCTCGCGGCCGCGCGCGCGCCGCGCGTTCTCTCGTGTGCACAGCCGCCGGTAAAATGACGTCGAGTTTAAACGACGCCGGCGCGTGCCCTCGCGCCCTCGCGCGCCACGCGAACTCGCGCGTGGACGCGATATCGAGCACTCGTCGATCGGCGTGCTTCGTTTCCTCGTCGTCGACGTCCGCGGCGCCGGACGACGACGCGGAGGGCGCGTCGTCGTGCACGGCGATTTGTAAGATGCCGAGACAAAACGCACACGCGCGCTCGCGCGTGCCGTCCTCGCGCGTCGCGAGCGGCGCGCACGCGCGCGCGTACGCCTCTCGCGACGTTTCACCGCGAAATCGGAGCGCGCACGCCGCGCACGCGTGACGTTCGAGCGCGCCCATCCCGGCGAATCGGCAGTCACTGACGCGCGCGTCTCAGACATCATGCCCGTTTCGGTCGTCGTCGCGCCGCCGCCGTCGCGTCCAAGGGCCATCGCGCGATCGATGACGTCGCGTCGCGTCGTCCTCGCGCGCGCGGGGAGGCCACCGACGAAGGAGAAGGGATTCTTCGAGGCGGATTTGGCGAACGACCTCAAGAGCGTGTCTTCCGAGGACATCGTCGACGCGCTTCGAGCCGGCGACGCGCTCGCGTTCGTCGGCGTGGGCGGTCTCGTCGCCAACGCCGTGACGTCGTATTCGCTGTGGGTGCTCGCGCACACCGGGTGCGGGTTGCCGCCCGGTCCGGGAGGCGTCGTCGGCGCGGCGGAGGGCGTCTCGTATCTCGCCACCGGAGGCTTCGTCGTCGCGGCGACGGCGAAGAAATTGAAGACGGGAAGCGGGTTACCGGCCGGACCGGGAGGAGTGTTGGGAGGCGCGGAGGGGATCTCGTTTTTGGTCGCCCTCGTCGGACTCGGCGTGTTGGTGAACCAGCTGTTACACTTCGGATACGTACCCGAGGCTGTCCCCGTCGAGGGCGGACAGTGCTTCGGAAAGTGATGAAGAGGAAACGAATGCGGCTGTAAATATTTATTATAGATGATGACTCATTCGAGATCGTCCAGATTGACGTCCACCTCCTCGCGCGTGCGTAAATCCTTAACGCGGACGTTACCGGCTTCCCATTCCTTTTCGCCGAGCAAGACGACGCGTTCGGCGCCGACGCGTTCGGCTTGTTTGAAGGCCCACTTTGCTTTTTTATCCTCGAGGACGAGATCCACCGTGCGTCCGGACTCGCGGAGCTTGGCGGCGACCTTCATCGCCTGTGGGCGAAGAGATTCGGAGAGCGGGAACACCAAGTCCTGGGTGTCGCCCTTGGAAAAGTCGGGCATCAAGCCTTTATCGTTGAGCAACTCGACGATGACAGCGTCGCCGAAACCGAAACCAACCATCGGTTGGTTCTCGCCTCCCAGGGCGCCGAGGAGCATGTCGTAGCGACCACCACCGCAGATGGCGCGAAGTTCGCCCTTGCGGTCGAAACCTTCGAACACGATGCCCGTGTAGTAGGCTAAACCTCGAACGACGCACGCGTCGAAGACGAGCCAGTCGCGGTAGCCGTACGCGTCCGCGTATTCGAAGAGCTTCTTCAAGTCTTGCACAGCCTCGGCGTCCGGGCCGATGAGCGCTTCGAGTTCCTCGACCGTGCGCATGGACGTCGCGGCGAGAATGCCTTCGACCGCCTCTTCGTTCACGCCGAGCTCTCGGAGTTCCTCTTCGATTTTCTCCCGCGGGAGCTTTTCAATTTTATCTACCACTACGCACACCGGTGCGAACTTCTCCGAGCCGATGCCGAACCGCGTCAGGACCTCTTGCAAGAGCTTTCTCGAGCTCACCTTGATGCCGACGTCCGCGCTCGTCACCCCCACCCTCTTGAAAAACGTCGTAATCGCCGCCAAGAGCTCCGCCTCCGCCTCCACGCCGCTCACGCCGACGATGTCCATGTTCCACTGGTAATGCTCGCGACGACGTCCTCGCGTCATGCGCTCGTACCTCCAACACTGTCCGATCGCGAACCACTTCGCCGGCGTCGCCAAAGACTTCCCCTGTTGCAAAATCAACCGAGCGAACGACGGCGTCAACTCCGGTCGCAGCGCCACGCGTCGGTCGCCCTTGTCCACAAAATTATACAACTGCGTCGTGATCTCCTCCCCAGCCTTTCGCGTGAACAACTCCTCGTTCTCCAATACCGGCGCGTCGAATTCATCGAATCCAAACCCCTTGGCGCACTCTCGAAAGTGTCCGAACAACCACGACCGCCGCCGCATCTCCTCCGGCGGAAAGTCCCTCGTCCCCTTGGGCGGTCGCACATCGATCGTCCGCCTCGAACCCCCCCGCGCGGCGTTCGTCGTCGGATCGATCGTCGTCGTCTCGCGTCCACCGCCGCCCTCGCGCGACGCCTCGGTCGTCGTCGACCGAGACGTCGGTCCTCGAGGCGCTCGATGACGGCGTCTCCCCGCGCCCGCGATTCGCGCCCGTCGCTCGGCGTCCGCGCTCGCGTCCCGCGTCACGCACCGCGTCGTCGCCGCGGGCGCCCCGCTCGCGACGCGTCGCCACGTCGACGTCCACATCGCGCGTCGTTCGCGTCGCGAGGTGGGCCCTCGGAATCGTCCCCGCCGTCGACGTCGCGCGCGCGACGACCCTCCACCCCTCGACGACCGCGCGCACAGAACGCGTACTTTACGCTTGTATGTCCGTCAGTGGTACCGAAAAATCACCGACCGGTGTATACACGCGTAAGGGTACATGGGTTTATGAAACCAGCGTGTACGTACCTCACGACCGAGAGTGATGACCATAAATAGACCATAAACTTTCGTTCGACACGCGGGACGGGGCCGATGCGCGGATCCGCGTCAGCGCGCGATCGGACGCCGTCGGCGTCGTCACAGCGACGCGCGAGAGCGATCGCGAGCCGCGATCGCGCGCGATCGACCGTGGAAAACCGTTCGCATCGATCGATCGGTTCGCACCGGTGAGAACGCGGGAACGAGACGACGAGGGGACGCGCGACGAATCGATCGAATCGAGCTCGACGGTTACGATCGGGACGATGACGACGGCGATGATGGCGCGCGCGAGGGTGATTCGCGCGAGCGCGAGCGGTGGACGCGCGCGGAAAAATACTAATTCTTCGGTGACGCGCTTGGGGAGGCGCGCGCGGGTTCGCGTCGCCGCCGGGGGCGGAGGGGACGTGAAGATGCTCGTGCAGGGGTTGCACCTGGAGATCACGCCGGCGATCGACGAGTACTGTCGGGCGAAACTCGGCAAGGCGTGTTCGCACATCGATCCGAGAGAGATTCGAGAGGTTAACGTGAGATGTAGCGCGAGAGGTGGTGAGGACTCGCGCGGTGGACACGAACACAAGACGGAGGTGACGGTGTTGATGACGAGAGGGACGACGCTGCACGCCGACGAGGCGGCGGAAAACTTGTACGCGACGATCGATTCGTGCGCGGATATCGTCGCGAGAGCGATCCGTAAACACAAAGAGAAACACAGTGGAAAGGGTGCCAGACATGCCTCGCACGGTGGAGCCAAGGAGGCGATAATCGGAGCCGACGACTCAGACGACGGCGACGACGTGCCTCCGGCCGCGTAGCGCGAGCGCGCGACGACGAAACCGATTAGCATTACACGCCACGCCGTCGAACATTTATTTAATACGACACGTGTACGACCTATTTAAATTAATAAAAAATCACTCACTATCACTCACTTGGACGTTCCCGGCGGACACACCTTGTCCAACAACGCGGCTGTTTGTCGCGGACCGATGAGCTCGTTCGCCGCCGACCAGCCCCCCGCGGCGACCGCGGGCACGCCCGGTCCCGGGAAATTACTATCGCCGACGACGAGGAACCCTGCGAGCGGGGTGGACGCGCTCGTGATGGGAATCGTGTCCTGATCCTCAGAGATCCACCCCGTGCCGCCGTACGTTCCTCGCGCGCGCCGCAAAAATCTTTGTTGCGTCACCGGAGTGCCCACCATGGTGATCTCGGCGCGTTGACGCACGTCTGGGATCACCTTTTCCACTGCTCGCCACAACACGCGCGAGCGTTCCTCCTTGAGCGCCTTGTACTCGTCGGAGTTCCTGTCCAAGCCGTCCCAAATCTCCAGAGGTTCGTTTCCGGGCGTGTACGCGTGAATGACGTGTTTGCCCGCCGGCGCCATGGACGGATCCAAAACGCTCGGAATGCTGATGAGCACCATGTTTTGTTCCGCGGTGACGCCTCGATTCCAATCCTCGACGTAAATGTGATGAATCTCTAAATCGTCCGGCAGATCCGCGGCGTCGATGCCGAGGTGCAAGTGCATGAAGGATTCGCACATGGCGGTGGACGTCGCCTCGTCGATCCACTCTCGCGGCATCGCGTCTCGCGGTAACATGGGCACTGTGTCCCACAGCGTCGCGTTCGAGATGACGGATTTCGACGCCATGAACGTTTCACCGCCTCGCGCGCGCACGCCGACGGCGCGTTTCTCGTCCCCTTCGCCCTCGACTAGAATTTCTTCCACGTGCGTGCCGAGACGCAACTCGCCTCCGAATTTTTCCACCCCTCGCACGAGCGCGTCGACGATTGCCCCGGACCCACCCTTGGGGAACTCCAACATCGAGTTCGGTTTGTACCAATCGTCGAACATGTACCCGATCTCCGCCGCCATCGTCCCGCTCGCCGGCGCGCCGCTCAGAAGAAAACACAACATCTCCATGTAGTTGCGAATGAACGGGTGTCGAATGTCGTTCTCATCCATAAACTTTGAATACGGCGCCATGATTTTCGGAATGTACGGCGCCGAACGAACCAATCCCGGGACGAATCTCGCGAGCGTGTACGCCCCGAACACGTCGTTTCGAACCGCCGCCGGCGGTAACGCCGCCGACGCCGTCGCGAGCGGTTCCATCAGCGTCTTCAAACGTCTCCACTCCTCCACCGCGTCCTCGTCCACGTATTCCCGCAAACACTCCAAAAACTGATCGTTTCCAATCTCCGTCAGAAACGTTCCCTCGGGAAGATGACACATCCACGTGTTATATTCCGCGCACTCGACGTCCTCGTCGATCGCGTGCAACACCTGTCCACACGGATTCGTCGTCGGTCGCTTCCCGAGGCCGCTGTACAACGAAGGCCCGGACTCGAACGTGTACCCATCTCGCTCCCACGCGTGCGCGGCGCCTCCCGGAACGACGTGCGACTCCAAAACGGTGACTTTTAATCCAGATTTCGCCAAGAGCGCGCCCGCGCACAACCCACCGAGTCCCGCGCCGATGACGACGACGTCCGACGACGTCGTCCTCGAGTCACCGCTCGCGAGCGCTCGTCTCGGTCGACCGCGACGGGACGATCGCTCGATCGGGCGAGAGGGCGTCGTCGCGCGCGCGATCGACGTCATCGGTGACGACATTGAACACGATGTCGAGTGGGCGAGTGACGCTCGAGAGTCCGACGCGCGAGAGACGCGCGCGCGGGTCGACGCGAGTCGAGAGGGAAGGCGTCGCGCGGTGGCGTCGGCGTCGGCGTCGGCGTCTGCGTCGATCGATCGAACGCGCGACGGGCGCGGGCGCGCGCGACGGGCGGAGGGACGAATCGGATCGCGATCCGAATCCGACGCGATGGCGCGATGCCCGGCTCGACGGTCGCGAGGCGTCGTCGCGCGGATGGTGATGGTCGTTTTGGTCGCGCTCGTCGCGCTCGCGGTGGTCGAGACGCCGACGGTGCGGGCGACGGAGGTGGATTCCGCGGCGACGGCGACGCGCGGGGACGACGGCGACGCGACGAGGGAACCGACGGCGACGGACGCGGGCGCGGTGACCGCCGCGGAGGGCGACGAAGGGACGAAACCGACGCGTGTGAAGCGTAGGAAGAAATCGATGAAGAAGGCGGTGAAGAAACCCGCCGAGGAGGAGGAGGAATTTAAGCCGTACGATCCCGAGTTGGGCCAAGGCGAGAGCGCCGTCGGTTCCATACACGAGGCCATCGACGACGATGACATGGAGGAGCTCGAGGATTTGCTTCGATGGAAACCGAATCTGCGCGAAAAATGTCAGAAACTGGGGGAGACGAGACACATGGTGCCGATCATGAAGGCGGCGTATTTAGGCAACGCCAAGGCGTTGGACATGTTGCTCGATTACGGCGCAAACGTAAACGAGATGGATTCGCTCGGGTACTCGGTGCTCATGCGTTCGGTGCTGTCGAAGTGCGTGGAGTGCGTGAAGATTCTAGTCGAGGCCGGGGCGGTGGTGAATTACGTGCAGAAGAATCATCTCATGGATCTGGGACTCACCGCGCCCAAGCTCGCGCAACTCATGGGCGAGGAAGAAATCGCGCAGATACTCAGAGATTCGGGCGCGGATGAACAGGAGACGGGCGCGGAGAGAAAGAGGCGTCTGCAAAAAGAGAAGGGTGAACAGTTCAAGGAACACGTCATGAACGAGGGCATCGATGTGGACGTGGACAGCTTGCTCAACACGACGGTGGACGACTTTGACATGAAGCACAACACTGATATCGACGTCAACGTGCACTCGGATGGGACGAACATGACGATGAAACAGACGGAGACGAAAGATTACTCGAATTTGGATGAAAAGCTTAAGCAGGCCAAGGAACGAGACGCAAAGGCACGAGCGTGCGCGGCGAGCGGGGAGACGGAGGGCGAGTGCGCCGCGTTCGTCGCGCAACCCGCGGAAAAGTCCGTCAAGGACGAACTCTAATCGGTAAGCGGTCGTTTGTATGCTACTAGAATCTACAGTTGTAACGTTCTACTCTACTCTACTCTAATTTTTCGCGCGTCAACACGCCCCAGCGAGAATCAACTCCGCCGCGCGTTCCGCGGCGAGCGACGCGACGGCTCGCTTCGCCTCTAAACTCGCCGTCGGTCGCAGACCCAACGCGCACAAAACCGGCCTATAACGATGCACGACATCACCGCCCGTCAGTCACCGAGTTCGCCGACGCGTTCGTCGTCGTCGAGATGAAATAAAACGTTCCGTCGCGCGCGTCGACGCGCGCACTTTTCGTATCCCTTTGAGAACAACACCTCCCCGATGCGTCTCGCACACGCGCGAAGCGTCTCGTCGTCTCGTCTTCCGATGAGCGTGCGCGCGACGACGGCGTCCATGGACGATAACGCGTCGTCCGCGAGGTCGTTCACGCCGTCGACGGCGAGCGCGCGCGAGAGCTCGGCCGTCTGACTCCGCGAGAGATGAAACACGGTTCCGAGCTTGCCGATCTGCGTGACGACGATGAAGAGACGATCGGTGTATTCGGTGACGAGGAACTCGGTGTGCGCGCCGTCGATGACGTACGCGCACTGACCGGGACGCGGTGGGAACATCGCGAACGGTTCGAGGGCAGATGTGAGGCGGGGAAAAAGATGAACGCGCGGGACGTCAAAGCGCGCGCGCGCGCGATTACGATTACAACGGGGCTAAGGCGTAGGCGACGACGGCGGTGATGATTCCGGAGACTAGGTTGACCATGCTGTTGCTCAGAACCTCCAAACCGCTGATGCGCGTCACCGTCGGTCCCGGTTTGCTCACGACGCGTTTGCGCTCTTCGCAATAACCGGAAAACTGAATCGTCGCGCCGAGGACGCTGTCCACGAGAGAGCCGAAGACGCCAGCCAAGGCGCTGAAACCGATGACGACGAGTGCGTTGGACGGCTCGTGCGCGACACCGTCGGAGGCAAACGCACGAAGCGCAGTTTGACCGACGTGGAACGCCGCGCCGACGACGGCGCCTCCGCTCGCGCTCGACGCCCATCCCAACGCCGTGACGCCGCCGTTCGTGCCCGGCGTCACCTCGCGCGCCCAATTCGTGATCAAACGCGGTTTACTCTTCGACAAGACGCCCAACTCGCTCGCCCACGTGTCTCCTCCACAGCACGCGTAATACGCCAGATACGCGCTCGCCAACGCGCTCGACGACCCAAACGCGCCGCCGCCGAACTCGAACGCCAACGCGATCATCGTCGGCACGAACCCGTTCGCGAACACTTGCACGGCGTTTCGTCCACCGCCCACCTTATAATCCTCCTCCACCTTTTTCTTCACGTCCGCGCGCACGCGCGTCACCGCGCTCGACGTGAAGAAGAAGGACGCGAGCGCGGCGCCGAATCGCGCGTCGGCGTAAATCGAACCAAACCCGACCCCGATCGCCGCCAACGCCCCGCTCGCGTCGAGCGATTTCTTCTTATACCCCACGAGCGCCAATAACGATCCCAAAATCGCCGAGCCGAGGACGCGCACCGTCGCGTCGCCCGCCGCGTGCGTCGCCGTCACCGCGCCGACGGCGACGACGCCCGCGAGCGCGAGCGTCGTGTTTCCACTGTTCGAGCTCGACTCGGACTTCGCCGACGCGATAGACGACGCGCGCGTCACCGCGTTCGCGCGTGGGTAGACGCGCGCGGACGCGCGCGATCCGCGCGCGCGACGCGGCGTCGCTGTCGTCTTCGAAGGAGATGCCGCGCGAGACGAATGAACCGTCGCGTCGGACGCGCCGCTGCGCGCGCGCGTCACCGCGCGCGTCTTGAACGACGCGCGCGTGCTTTGTCTCGCGATCGGCGCGCGCGCGGAGACGCCTCGATCGACGACGCGCGCGAACATCGCGCGATGGTGTGCGGGTTCGTCGAGAGACGCGCGAGACGAGAAGACGCGCGCGTCACCGCTTGTTGTAAAAGTTCTTACACCACAAAATTAAAGTGCGCACGCGAGACTAAATTAAAAGACGTCGCGGCGAATCATCTTTCTTGGAACAGATCGTTTCACCTACGCGCTTAGAGGACCGGGGTGCGGTCGCCGCCGGCGAGCATTTGAACGGCGTTGTAGCCGAACGGGTTGGCGACGTGCTTGGCCCAGTTGGTGGCCGGACCTTCGTTCGTCACGAGACCTTGAATGAAAATACCCAACATGGAGATCATAGCGAGACTGCGTCGTCGAGGAAAAAATCAAAGTCAGTCGAGTCGGTCGAGTCTTCGTCGGGCCGCGCGGGAAAGGCGCGGCGCGCTTCGCGCGAGTCGAGAGACACACAAAAGTCACGCGATGACGCGTCGAGACGAGACTAATCGAGAGACGCACCGGCCGTTCTTGATCTCCTTCACCTTCAAGATGGCGAGATCTTGCGGAGTGGCGGCGACGTTGAAGAAATCGAGCGGTCCGCCCGGGTTGATCGGGTCGAGACCCTTGAAGTCCTTCTCCGTGAATTCACCCTTGAACGGGACGAAACCGGCCGGGCCGGTACCGTCGGTGCGGAACTTTTCCGCGGCGCCCATGAGACCGACTTGGATGGCGGCGTAGATCGGCCAGAATTCGAGAAGCGACTGGCGACCGGTTTCGCCGTCCATGAACACCTGACCGGTTTCCGTCCAGACGCCACCCGGGATGCCTAACGCCTCCGGAATGACAATACCCGGAACCGCGAGCATCGCCCATCGCGCGTGGAGCACTTCCGCGACGCGGTATTGTGCGATGGCACCATCCGCACCGAGTCCGAGCGGATCGAAACCGTAGTCGCCCGCGAGCTTACCGTCGAGGTAGCTCGGCAACTCGGACGCGGTGATGAGACCACCCGGCAAGTACAACTTACGCTTCGGGCCTATACGAACGAACACACACACGAGAACGACACCACGGTCAGTCATCACGACGCACACCCTCGAACGAAGACACACAACGCGACGAAGAGAGACGAAGAGACGCGCGTCTCTCTCTTCCCAATCCTCCATCCATCCACCCTCCCCATATATACCCCCCACATTCCCCCATCAAACATCACACACACACACACCCCATCCACACACCATATCTTCCCCTCGCCCACCGTCGGATCGCGATCGATCGCGCGTTCGATCGCGCGCGTTCGTCGCCGTCGACCCTCGACCGGTCGTCGATCGCCCCCCCCCCTCGACCG
>VIBD01000032.1:0-21097 GCA_009618245.1 Ostreococcus sp. SAG12 | reverse complement strand
GAAGATCCTTTCCACCGGGTTCGACCGCAATTTTGGCGGGAGAAACTTTGACGAAGTCATGTTTGACCACTTCGTGGAGGAGTTCAAGGCGTCCAAGAAGATTGACATTCGAAGCAACCCGCGCGCGTCTCTTCGCCTCAAGACGGCGATCGAGAAGATGAAGAAGATTCTCTCCGCCAACCCGGAGGCGCCGCTCAACATCGAGTGTCTCATGGACGACGTGGACGTGCAATCGATGATGTCGAGAGAGAAGATGGAGGAGCTCGCCGCGGACACCATTGCACGTCTCATGCCTCCGATCGAAACAGCTGTCAAGGAGGCAGGCTTGACCGTCGACGACATCGCCGGGGTGGAGCTCGTCGGGAACGCCTCGCGCATGCCCGCCATCGCGAGTCGCCTTCAAAACTATTTCGGCAAGGTTCCCGGTCGCACCATCAACGCCTCCGAGTGCGTCGCGCGCGGGTGCGCCCTCCAGGGAGCGATGCTCTCGCCGCTCTTCCGCGTACGCGAGTTCGAGGTGCAAGACTCGTACCCGTTCCCGATCACGGTGTCCTGGCAGAGCGACGACGGGTCAGAGAAGAGCATGGAGCTCTTCGAGCGCAACAACCTCGTGCCGAGCACCAAGCTCGTCACCTTCTTCAAGGGCGAGACTTTCTCCGTCCAGGCGAGTTACAGCGAGGGCAACATCTTGTCAAAGTCGACGGAACCGGTCGTCGGCACGTACGAGATCGGTCCGTTCCCCAAGGCTGCCGACGGGGAGAAGCAAAAGCTCAAGGTGAAGATGCGTCTCAACCTGAACAGCTTGGTGTCGGTCGAATCGGCGCAACTCGTCGAGGAGATTGAGGAAGAGGCGGAACCTGAGGCGGAGATGAAGGACGCCGCCGCCCCGGCGGAGGGCGCCGAGGACGCCGCCGCGGACGGCATGGAGACGGACGCCAAGGAAGGGGAAGGGGCCAAGGAAGAGGAGAAGGCTCCGTCGAAGAAGAAGGTGAAAAAGACGGACGTGACCGTCGTCAGTCGCGTCGGCGGCTTACCGGCCAAGGTGGTGGAGCGCTTTACGAATGAAGAGTACGACATGGCGCTCCAAGACAAGGTCATGGAAGAAACCAAGGAGCGTAAGAACGCGGTCGAAGAGTACGTGTACACCATGCGCTCCAAGATTTCCGATCAACTCTCCGCGTTCGTCGACGACGCCACGCGCGAGAGTTTCGGCGCGTTGTTGAACGCCACCGAGGACTGGTTGTACGAAGACGGCGAAGACGAGTCCAAGGGTGTGTACGTGGCCAAGCTCGAGGAGCTCAGAGCGATCGGCGAACCGATCGAAACCCGGGCCAAGGAGGAGTACGAGCGTCCAGGTGCCATCTCCAAGCTCACCGATCTCGCGCAGCGATTCTTAGCCATGTCCGGCGACGAGGATCACGCCCACATCGAATCGGCGGATTTGGAAAAGGTTGCCAAGGAATGCAACGACGCGCTCGGGTGGTTGAACGAAAAGAAGACGCTTCAAGACGCGACACCGAAGACGCAGGCGGCCGTGTTGCTGAGCGCCGACATAGAAAAGAAGGCGGCCACCCTGGAGCGCGTCGCGACGCCGATCCTGAACCGCCCGAAACCGGCTCCGAAGAAGGAGGAACCGCCGGCGGAGACCGAGGAGGCGGAACCCATGGAGGATGGCTCCGAGCCCGCGGCAAACGCCGACGGCGAGGAGACGAACGATGAAGCCATGGACGACGCCGCGGACTCGCTCGATTGATCGTTTGATTCCTCGCGAATTGATTTCAATACAACCACAGTCTACACTAAACTCCGTTTTCGCTCACTAACCATCCAACGTCCACATGGTCGTTCACGTGGTCCGTTCGCGTGTCCGTTCACGTGGTCCGTCGCGCGTCCGTCACATGATGACTCGCGCGACGAATCGATTCACGCTCTGCCTCGTCACCGCGCTGTGCGTCGCGGTTTCGCGCGCGCGCGCGGAACGAACGTGTTCGCTCGCCGACGAAACCGCGCGCGCAGCCGTGGCGACGGCGTTGGGAAGCCGAGGCTTCGACGTCGAGTCGGGAGACGTTTGGATGTTCAATTTCGATGCTTTACCGCCGTCTTGCACCGATTGCGGGAACGCGAACCCGGCCTCGACGTACGGGTGTCCGCGATTCGCGAACGAACATTTTCGCGAGCGTGGACGCGGGTCGTCGTCGAGACGACGCATGGAGACGAGCGCCCGCGCTCGACCTCGCCGCGACGGATCCGAGACGGCGAGCGGACGCGCGCGAGCCGTCGATGACGTCTCCGAGACGCTTCCGAGACTAGATGCGCCCAACATCGATCTCGCTCGACTCGGCGCGACGTCTCGAGACGTCATTCCGATGACGTGCGAGTGGCCGCTTCGCGAGGACGACGTCGTCGTCTTGTACGGATGCGTCCCGTCTCGCATGAAATACTTTGCCCTCACGCCGTATCTCTACCGACTCGGCGTCTCCGGAACGCTCGTGTTCGCCAGCCTCGGTGATTCGTTATCCATGGCTGAAAACGACGACGTCGGCGCGTTCACGCGTCTGAGCACGAGCGCGAGTCCGAACGTCGCGCCGGGTACGTTTCTTCGAATGCAGAGCGCGCCGTGGCGCGCGTCGTTCGGATTCGTTCTCGGAAGAAATCGTGCGCTCGTCGAACGCGCCGCGTCCGTGCTCCGCGCACGAGACATCGAGGCGAACGTCTTCGGCGTCGCCGCACCGCCGCAACCGGAATCGACGTTTACGATGCTCTTTCGAGGCGCCGTGCCCGCGAACGCTTCGCAGTGGAAGGCATGGACGTCGTCGCCGCCGATGACGGCGCTTCGATTGACGCCGACGTCCATCACGCCGATGGATCCCTACACGCGTTCGACGCCGTTACTGGCGAGACAAACGGTGGATGAGATACCGTTGACGCGGGCGAGAGACGCGTTGGTGAGCGCCGTTCGCGCGCACGTCGCGTCGACGCCCGGCGAAACGTCTTCGGCGTCTCCCAGCCCGCGACCGCAATTCGTCTCCGATTCGTCCAGCGCGTGCGTGCTGGCCTCCCTCAACTGTGCCGGCGACAACAGAGACACGAATTACATACGCTCCACCTCTTTCACGTTGTCCTCGATGGACGATATCGTCTACGCCGTGGGCGCGTCCCACGCGGAGACGTCGAACGCGCACTACATGAGTTTAGCGCTCTACAGTCGAAGGCGTCGACTCGCCGTCGTGAGCGTCGAAGACGGCGTCTTCCGTCGCTCTGCCGTTGCGTGGCTCCCACCGCAAGACGCCTCCGACGCGGCGAAACTCTACGTCGTCGCCTTCGCCAGAGACTGCGCGAGGCACGTCGTCCCGGGCGGCGCGCCTTGCGTCGACGTCCCGCGCGACGACGCGTTTCCCGGCGTCGCGCTCGACGAGTCCATAGAGCTCTGGGAGCGGCCGTACTGCGCGTACGACACCACCATCGGACCGTGGTGGCCACAGATGCTCCTTCCGACGCTCGTGCGCGCGGTTCCCGCCTCTAGCAACTTTTTCTCCAGTCTGTTTTCATCATTTTAGAGCTCATCTCGTAAACGCACTCACGGCGCGTCCTCGATGCGCGAACGCGTCGAAATCGCTCACCGCCTCGTCGTACGGTTTCGGCACGTCCGTTCTCTCCACGCGCATCGGTCGAAACGCCTCCGTACCGCGCACGGCGGCGTAGACATTGCACGCGAACGCGATGATGACTCTGAGCGCGATCGACGCGCGCGTCGTCGCGCTCGCGTCGTCGCCGGCGCGCGCGGACGCGTACACGGCGTGGGCGAGAACGGCGAGGCCCACCGCCGCGGCGATGCGAGCGTCGCGGCGCATGAGACGGACGCCAAGTGGCGACTCATCAAATGCCAAAAGCCATTAAATTAATGAAAACAGTGAAGACAACAGTATAGTACGAAAAAGAATGACGACGACGATTCGAGCGTCGACCGCGAGGACGATTGCGATGCGATGTCGTTCCTACACGGTGGCGTCGTACTTGCGAGCGACGCGAGCGGCGTTGAGCAACGCCTCGGACGGGGTGGATTTGAGCCGCCGCGCGGAGTAGAGGCGCTCTCTCTCTCGCGCGCGTTCGCGGTCGCCTCGTCGCTCGAGGATTCCACCGGCGGCGGCGACGCGGACGTCTCCCTCGCCTCGCGCGCGCGCGATGGCGGTCGCGCGAGACGACCGCGACGCGCATCGCGAGGCGTCTCGTCCCGACCTCGTCGCATCGCGACCGCGATCGAGACGAGACGCCGTGCGCGCGCGCGAATGTGATGATTCGTGAGGTTTGGCGTTTTTGTTACAGCGCGTAAAAAGTAAAACAAAACCGCGCGAACGCGACGCGTCGACGTCAACGTCGCGCGGTGAGGACATCATCCGACGCGACATCGATCGATTTACGGTTGTTGAAGCGTCTGATCGAAGTGCCAGGCGGCCATGCCATCGCCCGGAGGGCCCATGCGAAGAAGCGTCGCCACCATTTCGCTCGCCTCGCGCACGCTCCGCACCTGCGGCTCCAACATTTGCCCCTCGATAAAATCACACATGTGCGCGTCCCCGGCGGCGTCCGCCACGCCGTGAAGCTCACACAATTTATCGTTGTTCAATTTTTCCAGACTCAGACTGAGTTCGAGGGCGTACAGCGCGCATCCCTTCTCCGAGTGTTCGTATTCGGTTTGCGGCGGAAGCAATTGTTGCAACTCGACGCGACCGCCGCGCAAATTCATGTATTCCATCAACTGTTCGGCGTGCGCGCGCTCCTCGAGCGATTCATTCTTAAAGTGGTCGGCGAAACCTTTCAACGCGACGTTATCTCGAGAGAAATACGCCCACATGGAGTGGTAAATGTACGACACGTTGTACTCGACGTTGATTTGCGCGTTGAGCGCGCGTTCGCACTCATTCGAGAATCCACTCCTCGCGAACGAAAAGTCCACCGATTGCGTCACCGGATGCGCGGATTGCGCCTCGACGATGGCTTTTGAGATCTTCTGTTCCCCCTCCGTGGACGCGCGGACGCGAGCGACGCGCGATCGGGGGTGCATTCGTCGTCGGCATCGATCGAACGATCGAACGGTGTTCGACGACGACGACGGTGCGATCGTCGCGCGGGCGTCGACGTGAGCGAGGGACATGGTGGAGACGTCGAAGACGCGCGAGTGGGACGACGCGGGACGACGCGCGGGTGGACGCGCGACGCGGAACGCGGCGATGAATGGCGAATTCGCTCGTTGGATGAAAATGCTGACGCGATGATCGGCGGCACACGCGCGCGCGCGCGCGCGCGATGACGACGGATGGTGCGGCGAGCGCGACGGCGCGGCGAGCGTACGCGGTGGCGCACGGGTGGGAACACGCGAGCGCGCTCAGCGCGGGGCAGAGCGCGGCGTTGGGAACGGTCGCGCAGGCGGTGATCGGAACGAAATGGCGACGAGATCTCGCGCGCGCGCGCGTGGACGCGCGGGAGAGGAACGATGGACGCGAGATGGATCGAGACGCGCGCGAGAGCGAGCGAGCGGGCGAGCGGGCGTCGACGAGCGAGGATGAGGGAGGGGAGGGAAATCTCTCGAGCGCGCGCGCGTTTTACGCGTGGTACGCGAGCGTCGAGGAAACCG
Source organism: Ostreococcus sp. SAG12 (assembly GCA_009618245.1). Taxonomy (NCBI): domain Eukaryota; kingdom Viridiplantae; phylum Chlorophyta; class Mamiellophyceae; order Mamiellales; family Bathycoccaceae; genus Ostreococcus; species Ostreococcus sp. SAG12. Next base: position 15,465 of record VIBD01000032.1, on the reverse strand, counting down.
TGGATGACGAGCGGCGAGAGACGCACAGACGGCGCGCGGACGCGTTGCGAGCGGAGATTGAGCGTCGGGAGGCGATGCTGCGGCGATACGATGCGGTGGAGCGTGGGTTGGCGACCATGGCGGAGAAGCGCGCCGAGCTCAAGGCGAGGTCGCGGCGAACGCAAGAGGAGAGCGAACGCATGATCGCGGAGAAGGATCGATTGGAAGAGTTCGCGGACGCGTTGCGAGATAAATTGAATTATTTCGATCAGTTGGAAAAGGTGGCGGAGCAATTTCAGGCGGGAGCTATCATATCGGCGGCGAGCGACGCGAGCGGATCCGAGGTGGCGCCTCGCGAACAGATTTTACCAATGTTGAAGCGATTGGACGATTGTCTCGAGTTTGTGGCGTCGAACCCGCAGTACGCGACGAGTGGGAGCTATGGGACCAAGTTTAAACAGTTGCAGACGCGCGCGATGAGCACGGTGCGCGAATACTTTGTCTCGGCGCTTCGCAAGGCTACAAAAAACGTGCAAGACGCCGCCAAGGGCAAAAAGAGCTCGAGCGGTGAGTACGACGAAGTCGTCGTCGAGGAGGGGAGTGAGACCGCGCTGTTGTATGTGCGATTCCGCACGGGGGCGGTCGAGCTGCGTAATCTCACGGAGGAACTCGAAAAGCGAGGGCATCACGAGGAGTACGCCGCGCTGTTGTCCGATTGTCACGTCTTGTATTGCGAGCAACGCGCGGCGCTACTCACGGGTTCCGTGCGCGCGAAGATGCGTGCGATCGCGTCGGCGGAGCGAGGCAAAGACGTCCTCGCCCTCGCCAGGATCGGAACCGCGTACCTCGTGGAAGTGTGCCAGGCCGAGTACGGGTTATTCAAACACTTCTTCCCGCAGACGGATCCCACCGGCGCCTTGGCGGCGCTGATGATTCCTCTCGGGACGTATTTGAGCGATATCTTGAGGCCGAAATACATCTCCATCACGGACCTGGCTCTCCTCGCGCAGCTCGTCGAGGCTCTGAAGAGTGAAATCCTCGAGGACATCACCAAGAAGACTGAAAACGCGTTGGCGTTGGAACCGGCGCTGCGTCGAATCATGTCCGACGTGCAAGAGCGATTAATCTTCCGCGCCCAAACGTACGTCAAGGACCAGGTTGGAAACTATCGAGCCACCGCCGATGATTTGGACTTCCCGGCTAAGCTCGTGCGCGCGTTGCAAGCGAAATCTAAAGGCGACGACGTCGAGGATGACATCACCAATTGGTACCCACCGCTCGAGCGCACGCTCACGTGCCTGTCCAAACTCTATCGCAGCGTCGAGGTGAAAACGTTCGCCGGTTTAGCGCAAGAAGTCGTGTCGCTGTGCGCGGATAACATCGCCGGCGCCGCGCAGACGGTGTCCACCAAGGCGACTCCCGTGGATGGACAACTCTTCCTCATCAAGCATCTCATCATTCTTCGCGAGCAAATCGCTCCTTTCAACACCGAACTCGCGGTGTCGGTGAAAGATTTAGACTTCACGCACATGCGCGGTCACGTGCGACGCATGTTCGGCGGCGAAATGTCCTTCTTTTCGCTCAATTCGGACAACGCGTTTTACCAGCTCGCCTCGGAGGGCCGACCGCGCGTCGTGGAGAGCAAAATAGATTCGAAAAAAGAGCTCGAGAAACAACTCAAGGCGGCGTGCGAGGCGTACATCATGACCATCACCAAAGAGATCGTCGATCCGATGCTCAGTTTCATCACCAAAGTCACCGCGTTCCGCGTGTCGTCGTCTTCTCAGGGCAAAGCGCTCAGGGACGCCGCCTTCGCCTCGGAGGAGAAGCTCGCCGCCGTCGCCTCGCAGGTGAAAACCGCGCTCGCCGAGCGACTTCCCAAGGCCATCTACACCATGAACCTGTACTTGAACTCGGAGTCCACGCGAGAGGCGCTGTTGAAACCGATCAAGAGCAATATCGCCGAGGCGTTCGCGCAAGTCGCCGCCGTGCTCGAACGCGACTTTCCCGCCGGCACGGCGGCGCGCGTCGGCGTCCTCGATCCCGCCCAACTCGACGCCGCCATGGACGACGCCGACGCGAGCACGCGGTAGCATCATCCATTCTCAGTAATGTCACGCGAGATGACGTAGCACACCGCGACGACAAGCGCGACTCGCGCGACGTCTCGTCTCGTTCCCCGACGCCGCGCCGAAGACGAAATCTTCCAATCTGCGCATCCGCACACCCCACCGCGTCGCGAGGCGTCATGACGTCCGGCGGTGCGGTCGAGATCGACGATGGTGGTCGCACGGACGCGCGCGACGACGACGCGAGCGACACCGCGCGTCTCATCGGCGCCGCGCGCGCGCGACGACGACGCAACACCAAGTCGTTGTCGCGCGTCTCGACGCCTCGTTTGATCGGCATGAACGCCTTCTTCTTCGCCTACGGGGCGTGGATCAGCTCGTTCGCCATCGTTACGTTACCGTACGAGGCGACGATGTTCTTTCCCAAGGCGGACAGCGTGGCGCTGGGGGCGTTCATGGTCATCGCCGGGGCGTCGCAGTTGAGCGGGCCGTGGGCGGGATACGTCTCGGATCGGTCTCGACACGCCATGGGGCGGCGACGACCGATGATCGCGCGCGGAGCGATGTGCGTGGGACCGTGTTTGGTGATGATGTTCGTGGCGAGGACGTACGTGGACGCGCTCGCGGCGTGGGCGCCGACGTGTTATTACCTCGCGTTTACTCTCACGATGGTGGCGCTCAACGTCATGTACACGGCGGCGACGGGGTTGGTGCCGGATATTGTGCCCGAGGAGCAGACCGGGGAATCGAACGGGGTGTTGGCGGCGATGAGCGCGGCGGGAGCGTGCGCGTCGTTCGTGTACACGATGGTGTACCCGGACGTGTCGACGTTGTATTTTTTCTACACGGGATTATTGGTGACGTGCGTGCCGATCACGTGTTACTGCGCGAACGAGTCGTCGTCGTTAGAGGATGAGGAGGACGAAGAGAGGAACGATGAGTCGTCGCGTTGGGACGTGGATTTTTCGTGGCGAGAGCTGGCGCAGAGTTACGTCATCTCGCCGACGGCTCCGGAACAAAAGAGCTTCTTTTGGTTATTCATCTGTCGAACGCTCTATTACACCGGCATCTCCGCGCAAGTGTTTTTGCAATATCTACTCCGCGACACCGCGGTGAAGGACGACGGAAGCGGACTCACCGGTAGAGAACCGCAACAGACGGTGGCGCGATTATCCTTCATCGGCCAAGTCGGCGGCATGTTGTGCGCGTATCCCGCCGGTTTACTCAGCGATGCCCTGGGTCGACGACCTCTCATCGTCGTCGCGTGCGTCGGCATCATCTCTGTGTACATTATGTTCATGCGCGTGCACAATCTCACCACCATCATGTACATCGGAGCCTACTACGGCGCTATGAACGGCATGTTTCTCAGCGTCGACTACGCCCTCGCCATCGACTGTTTACCCAGCCGAGAGGACGCCGCGCGCTGGCTCGCTATTTGGGGCGTCGCCAGTTTCATCGGTACATCCATCGGTCCCACTATGTTCTCCCTCATCCTCCACTTCGCCCCGCGACCCGACGAAGGTCCCGTCTACGGTTCCTCCCAAGCCGGATACGACGCGATGCTCCTCGCCGGCGCCGCGTGGATGGCGCTGTGCGCCGCCTTCCTCCACTTGGTTCGTCCGAACAAGTTGGCCGCGAGATAGTCTCCCTTCGCACGCACTCTTTGTAATCTTTGTACGCACGACTCTCCGCCCCGCGCGCGCGTGTCCGCTCGTCTCCCCTTTCGACGAAATCCCTCTCGAAATCGCATCCTCGAGTCCCACACGCCGACGCGCGCGCGAGAGAGACCGACCGAACGCGCGCGAGACGAGAAACATCATGCCCTGCCTCGGCCTCTGCGCCTCTCGAGACGTGCTCTCGTCCGTGTCGTGGGACGCGTTCGCCAAAGATGCGCTCGTCGAGGACGATTCGATTCCCACGCGTCTCGAGCGCGCGGGAACCACGCGCGCGAGGCTTCGAAAGCGCCACGCCGTGGGTGAGACGACGCGAGAGACGCGTGTGAAAACGCTGGGAAGCGAAGCGAAGACGGAGGCGGCGATGCGCGCCATCGAGGCGTCCATGGATGGGAATCTGTTATTCGCCGAGTTGGACGAGGACGCGAAGGCGAGAGTCGCCGACGCGATGACGCCGACGTGGATCGATGAGGGAAGCGTCGTCGTCGAGCAAGGGTGCGAGACGTGTGAGTATTATTACGTCATCGAGATCGGTGAGGCGAGGGTGATGAAGAACGCGGGGGGGGGGGGCGAGGAACGACCGAGTCTGTCGGACGATTCGGCGAGGGCCGCGGCGCCGCGGCGGGGGTCGAGGGGCGGACGCGCGATGTACGATTCGGCGACGGCGAGGGAGGTGGCGACACTCGGACCGGGAAGGGGATTTGGGGAGTTGGCACTGTTGTATTCGTGTCCGAGATCGGCGACGGTGGTGGCGAACACGCCGATGAAATTGTGGACGCTGCACGCGGGCGCGTTCAAGGCGATTAAACGATCCGTCGCCACGCGGAATAATTCCGATATGCTCGATTTGCTTCAGCGAGTCGAGCTGTTCAACGCGCTCTCGGAGCATCAACTCGCGGCCATCGTCACCGCGGCGAAGCGAGAGACGTACGAGGCGAACGATGTTGTGTTTCATCAGGGCGACGCCGGGAATTGCTTTTACATCGTTGAACGCGGCGAGACGAGCGTGCGCGTCGACGGTCACACGGTGGCCAATCTCTCTCGAGGCGATTACTTTGGCGAACGCGCGTTGATTAATAACGAACCTCGCGCGGCGACCATCGTCGCGACGACGGACGTGTCGTGTCTGGTGTTGAACAGGAAAACCTTTGTCTCCATGCTCGGCTCCATCGAGGAGGCGAGATGTTTCGCCGGATTGGCCGAGTGTCCAACGTTGGCGCCTCTGAGCGATACGCAGCTCACCGACATCGCGAGTTCTATGAAAATGCAAACATTTGTCGAAGGAGACGTCGTGTTTCAAGAGGACACGGTCGGGGATGCGTTTTACGTCATCATCGACGGGACGTTTTCGGTGACCAGGGCGTCGGCGAGCGAACCTCTGGCCACGCTCACGCGAGGACAGTATTTCGGTGAACTCGCCCTGTTGCGTAAGGACAAACGCGCGGCCACCGTGACGTGCGCGAGCGCGCGCGCCAAGGTTGGGTACATGACGAAATCGTCTTTTGAAAAGAAAATTGGCGATCTCGAGGTGTTGCGAAAGACGTGGCAATTGGACACGCTGAGCAAGGTGTCCATCTTCTCCAAACTCTCCACGAATGAGATCAAGGCGCTGGCGGATGATTTGACGGAAGTCTCCTTCGGCGCCGATCAAGTCATCATTCGTCAGGGCGGCAAAGGAGACGCCATGTACATACTCGAATCCGGCGAGGTGGAAGTCGTCGACGAAGAGACGCTCGACGACAACAAACAACCACGACTGTTGTGTAAACTCGGGCCACAATCGTACTTTGGCGAACTCGGATTGATCCATTCTGATACGCGCGCCGCCACCGTGCGCGTGCCGAATCGAGCGACGGCGTTCATCATCACTCGGCGAACGTTTGAGCAACATTTGGGCAAGCTGACGAATATTCTCAAGCGCAACGCCGAGGAAATGTACATAAAAAAGGGCATCGCCGCGCACAAGAGACCCGTCACGGCCAAGCTCGAAGATCTCAAGACCGTCGGTGTTTTGGGCGTAGGATCCTTCGGACGCGTCACGCTCGTCTCACACGGCGGTGAGACGTACGCGTTGAAGGAAATCGGCAAGGCGCAAATCGTCGCTCGCGGCTTGGTCGATCACGTCTGGAGAGAAAAGGAGACGATGAAGGAGTGCGACTCGCCCTTCCTCGTCAACCTTCGCCAGACGTACGTCAGCGACGCGTCCATCTTCATGCTCATGGATAAGGTGCTCGGCGGCGAGCTTTTCACGTACGTGCACTCGAGACGGTCGCCTCTTCCCGAATCGCACGCCAAATTTTACGCGGCGTGCGTCGTGTTGGCGTTCGAGTACTTGCACGATCGCCAAATAATCTACCGAGACTTGAAACCGGAGAACGTGCTCATATCCTCCAACGGGTACGTCAAGGTGGCGGACTTTTCGTTCGCGAAGAAACTCGCCAAGGGTTTGAAGACGTTTACGCTCTGCGGCACGCCGCAATATCTCGCGCCGGAACAAATCCAGCAAACCGGTCACAATCGAGCCGTCGATTGGTGGGCCCTCGGCGTCTTCATCTACGAACTCGTCAACGGACGTCCACCCTTCAATCAAGGCGACCACTATCACATGTACAACGCCATCAACGACGTCAAGTTTTACTTCGCCGCGCAAAACAGCCCGTCTCTCCGCGCCGTCGTCCTCGGCTTTCTTCGCCACATGCCCGCCGATCGTCTCGGCATGGGAAAATTCGGCGTCCGAGACGTCAAACGTCACGAATGGTTCGCCACGGACATCAACTGGCCCGCGCTGGCGAACCAACGCGCGCGAGCGCCGTACGTGCCCGCGCTCGATTCGTCGGCGGATTTGAGACACTTCGTTGACACCGGCGACGACGTTCCGGGACATTCCACCAAATGGGGACCGTACGCCTCCGTCGGTCGTTTTAAAGATTTCTAAGCGCTCGCACGAACACCGACCCTCCACACGTCACCGCACGAAGCGCCGCTGTCGACTACCGATCCGTTCGCGTCGCCGCCCGTTCGCGCCGCCGGTAATCCAATAATAATCACCGCTCGTCGCTCTTCATCGTCCACACCGCACACGCGCGCGCGTCATGACCACCCGCGCACCGACGCCCGCGCGCACGGCATCGTCCCCGTCGTCCTCACGCGCGCACGGTGCTCGCCTTTCGCACCGCGCGCGACCATCCGCGCGAACCGCCGCGGCCGCGATGGGCCAGCCTGTCGCGCCCGGATACGACTCGCGCTTCCCGCCCGCGCGCGATGATCGACGCGCCGGGGTCATCATGCACCCGACGAGTCTTCCCGGACCGTACGGCATCGGTGACGCCGGTCCGCAGGCGCGCGCGTTCGTGGATTGGCTCGCCAAGGGGAAGATGCGCGTCTGGCAGGTGTTGCCGCTGGTGCCGCCGGGACGACCGATTCCGGGCGCGCGGGAGGACTATTGGTCGCCGTACAGTGGACGAGACGCGCACTGTGGGAACGCGTTGATAATATCACTGGATGATCTCGTCGTGGACGGACTGTTGAAGCGAGAGGATTTACCGGAGGCGTACGGCGGGTGCGCGAACGTCGATTTCGGAAGAGTGGCGGCGACGAACGAACCGTTGATCGAAAAGGCTGCGAAAAAGTTGGTGTCGATGGAGCGAGGGAGCGGTGGTTTGCGGAGTGAGTACGAAGCGTTTTGTGCGAGAGAGGACGTCAAGGCGTGGTTGGATCCGGCGGCGACGTTTGACGCCATCGACACCGTTCCCGAGTTGGTGGGCAAGTATTGGTGGGATTGGCCGGCGGAGTATCGCGATCGACGCGAGGACGCGCTCGCGGCGATCGAGCGCGAAAAGGCAGATTCGATCGAGGTGTTCAAGGCGACGCAATTTTTATTTCACTTGCAGTGGATCAGATTGAAGAAATACGCCAATTCCAAGGGCATTTCCTTGGTGGGCGACATGCCCATTTACGTGGGCGGGCACAGCGCCGACGTGTGGGCCAATCAACATTTATTCTTGCTCGGTGACGATAAGAAGCCGTCCGCGGTCGCGGGGGTGCCCCCTGATGCGTTCTCGGACGACGGCCAGTTGTGGGGGAACCCGCTGTTCGATTGGAACGCGCACGCGGCGACGGATTACGCGTGGTGGGCGCAACGACTCAGACGCACGCTCGAGCTTCACGACGAGGTGAGAATCGATCACTTCCGCGCGTTCGCGGCGTATTGGGAGGTCGAGGCCGGCGCGCCGACGGCAAAATCCGGTCGATGGATGGTGGGTCCCGGGGTGGACATGTTCAAAAAGCTCAAATCCACGCTTGGTGACGCGAAAATCGTCGCCGAAGATCTCGGCGTCATCACCGCCGACGTCGTTGAATTACGCGAGGCGTGCGGTTTTCCAGGCATGGTCGTCCTTCAATTCGCTTGGGGCGGCGACGGTCGCAACCCGCACCTGTTGCACAACCACTACGAAAACTCCTTCTGCTACCCGGGCACGCACGACAACGAGACCTCTCAGGGGTGGTACGCGCAACAAGACGAGGCCGTCAAGCGTCGACTCGAGGCGTACGCCGGCATCGCCTACGGCGACGGCGCGTGGGGCATGATCAAGGCTGGTATGTCCAGCGTCAGCAAAGCCTGCGTCTTCACCATGCAAGACGTGCTCGCGCTCGGTAACGAGGCGCGCATGAACACCCCCGGCGTGGCCGACGGCAACTGGTCCTGGCGCGTCGGCGAGCCTGGCGTCTTCGATACCCTCGACGCCGAGGCGCACAAGCTCGCCAGCTTAGCCACCGTGTACGACCGCGTCGTCACCGTCGACGACGCCTCCATGCGCGATTCGTGTCACGCCGTCGCCGGGAAAGGTCGCGGCGGCATCTTCGGGCTCGGTTTCGGCATTTTCTGACCCCTCGTCGCCGTCCGCCCCTCGTCCTCGGGACGTCGCGCAAACGCGCGAACGCGTGCCGCGTACAACTAAATCTTATATTAAAAATGAAAAGTAAAATGCGCGCGCGCGCGAACGAACGAACGAACGAACGAACGAACGAACGAACGAAACGACGCGTCCGTCCCCGCGTCCGTCCCCGCGCGTCTCCTCGTCTACGCCCGCTCGAGCTCATCTTCCCCCAAGTGCGCGATGAACGTCTTCCCGTCCCCGTTCGGCACCGGCAGCGCCACCTTACACGGTAAAGTCGCGCTCGTCGTCGTGCCCTCGTGCGCGTCCGCCCTGGAATCGACGACGCCGACCATGCCCTTCAATTCGACCCCTTGCCCTTTGGATTTCGGCACGTGATGGGCGCGCACGTCGGCGACGACGCGCACGGTGTCCCCGACGGCGAATCGCGCGATGACGACGGAGCGTCGAGACGCGGACGTCGTCGTCGCGGATGGGACGACGCGGGGGCGAGAGAGAGTGGACGAAATCGCGCGCATGGGGCGCGTGGGGAGAAGTGCGGGGAAGGGGGAGGATATGGAGGCGAGAGGGCCGAGGACGCGCGGGTGCGGCGGGAATGGGACGTGAATCGACGGGAATGGGACGTGATTCGCGCGTGCGTGAGTGTTACAGAATGAATGCGCGCGATGTGACGCGGATCGTGCGGATGGCGCGTGAAACTGCGCGAGACTCGCGACGAGAAGAGAAACCGTCCGTCGGCTCGGCGCGAGGAGCTACGAGCGCGCGCGCGAACGATGGACGTTTCGAGCGTGACGTGGGTGCGTCACGCGTCGGTGTCGCCGTCTGGTCGTTCGGTGTGTTCGCGGAGACTCGCGGCGAGCGCGGCGCGGAGTTCTTCGTCGTCGTCGCCGTCTTCGGGCTGGGCGGCGGCGGCGGCGGCAACGTCCGCCGCGCCCTGTTCGCCCATGCTCAGCGCGAGCGCCTGTTGAAGCAGAGCATCGTCGTCGAGCATCATTGGATCCGCGGTGGTCTGCGGGGCGTTATCTGCGGACGCGGACGCCTCGGCCGAGCCCTCGGCGGCGGGCGCGTCGGCCTTGGCGGCGGGCGCGTCGCCCCCCTGATCGTCTCCGTTTTCGCCCGCCGCCGCCGCCGCCTCTTGACGCGCGCGCTCCTCCTCGAGCGAGATCCGAAGCGCCATCATCAACGCGGGATCGTCTCCCATGTCTCCCATGTCCCCCATGTCACCGAAACCTTGCATCGCCGCCTGGGACTGCGCCGCCGCCGCCGCCGCCGCGAAACCGCTCCCGCCCGCCGGTCCGTCTTGGTTAAAGACGGCTGTTCCACACAACACGTCCGATAAATTCGCCCCGGGCTCGACGACGACCAAGTTTGAGTTATTATTCTTGTTCACGCTCGCCATGAACGCCTCGAGCTTCTCCCTATTCGTCTCGACATCCCCGAACGACACCACGTCCACCGCCACGTTGCACTTGCGCAACTTTTTCCCCACCGCCGCCAACTCACTCTCCGTCTCCATCACCGGACTTCCGATGAACAACACGATCCGCATTCGCTGATGTTTATTCTGTCGATGTTTCAGCGCCAAGTGCGCCACCTGCACCCCCACGCTCACGTTTATCTCACCCTCGATTTTCACCCCGTGCACCGAGTTGAGCACCGCGCCCAAATCCTGCGTCGGCGTCGTCAACACGCGCGGCGCTTTCCCCGCGAGCGACAACACCCCCACCGCGTTCTCGGGATTACTCTGCGTCTTCGCTCCCGCGAGTAAATTCACCGCATCCGCCTCCGCCTGCGCCGTCATCGTCGTCATTCATTCGTCAGTCAACCGCTCCCGCGTCGACATCCCACCGTTCGGTCGCGCCCCTTTCAACGCGCGCGCGTCTCGCACCTGCAACCGCGTCGGCGCGTAATCGCTGTTCCGAACGTGTTCGCTGTTATCGAGACAGAGAATCGTCGCCTCGAGCACCATGACGCGCGGAAGAGGCGACGACGAGTGGCGATCGAGATCGATCGGTTCCGAGGGTGAGGAGAGGGAGGACGCGGGCGAGAGGGGGAAACCGAGAGAAAAACGGGGAGAACGCGAGTCATCGTTCGTGAGTGACGACTCGGGGAGGGATGATTGAATCACACGATGCCGTTGAAATCGTCCCCTTCCCACCCGGGGTCGTAGATGGACCTGGCGACGCCGTCGACGTCCATGGCGTCGTCGGCGCGGTCGTCGGCGCGGTCGGCGGCGGCGGGCGTGAGCGCGTCCCATCCCGGAGGCATGTCGTCCCTTTTGGGAAGCGGAAGCGGGGTGACGTCCGGTGCACGGAGCGGTGGAAGTTTGGGAAGGGGTACGTGGCGGTTTTCGCGAACGGCGGCGTCGGCGGCGGCTTTAGCGTCGGCGCGCGCGCGCGCGGCGCGCGCCAACGCCTCGGGAACGTATTCGCCCGGTTTTAACATCCCCTCCGGTCGCGTCGTGGGATCCACGGGAATCGACACGATTGCCTCGTCATCATTTTCGTCCACCGGTGGATCGTACGCGTGTAACGCGCGTCGCCATTTACGCACCATTCCGTCGAAGGCGCGTTTGGACGCGCGCGCGCGCACGTCCGGCGTCCACGCGTCGCTCGGTTTTCGCATCGCTCGATCGACGAGTTCGAGATACCTCGCGTACCCGAGCGTATTCTTCCCGTAATCAATCTGTCGCTGTCGCTGTTTAATCTTGTGCGCGTCCGTCTCGAGCGATAGAGCGCCCGCCGTCGTCGACGCGTTCGACCCGCGCTCGACGCGCTCGGCGCGCAGGTCAAAGACATCGTCCCCACCCGCGGCTTCGATCGCGCGCCACCGCGCGTTCGCCCGCGTCGGTTTCTTCGTCGACGAGAGTCGTCCCGCGCCGGACGCCGCCGTCAGCCGTCGGTGCGGTGATTTTCCAATGATTTTTCTCGCGCTCGGCGTCGACGCCGCGGACGCGCGCGCGCGTCGCGCGCGGTGGTGCGCCTCGACGTCATCGCGCGACGCGGTCGCGGCGTCGTCCACGCGCGAGGCGTCGACGCGATGCGCGAGGAGAGGCATGACGTCGTCGTCTGACGGTCGTTCGTTTGAATGACAAAAAAGATGTGTCACGACGCGATTCGCGACGAACGCGCGGATCGCCGAGCGCGACCGACGAGACGAGCGAGTCGACCGGCGATGCGAATGAACGACGACCCTTCTTCTTCGTTACGTTACAAACAACGGTGCGCGAGACGAGACGAGTCGAGAACCGAGACCCGTCCGCGCGTACGTCGGCGCCGTCCGTGTCCGTCGTCGATTTAGAGGCTGACAAACTTGGCGGCGAAGACGTTGGCGTGCGCGGGATCAGCCATGTGCGCCATCAAATTGGCCACCGGACCGACGCCGGTGTGATCGTATTGCACCAAAATCCCGGCGAAGGCGACCATGGCGAGACGACCGTTTGCAATCTCCTTCGCCTTGAGCTTGGCCACGTCGCCCTTGGCGTACCCCAGCGGATCAAAGATTCCGCCCGGGTACCCGACGACGCCTTGCGGAAGCTTATACTTCGCCCCGAACGCCGGATCCTCGCTCACCGAACCCGGGTTTTTAATATCTTGCCACCGGCGAACCTCGGCCCAATTCATCGCGAGCATTTGCACCCAAAAAAACGTCGTCGCGTCGGCGAAATACCCGTCGTACGACGGCGCGTCGTGCCAGTTCGGCAAATCGCTCACGCCCATATTGGTGAGAATCTCCGGCGCGGACGCACCGGCGACGCCGAGCATGGCCCAACGCCCGTGTTGTAACTCACACTGGACGTACCACTCCAAATCTTTCGGATCCTTCCCGAGCTCGAGCGGATCGAAACCGTAATCCCCCGGGAGCTCACCCTTCAAGTGCGCGGGCGCGGTGGCGCCGGGCATCCACATCGGTTGCGCGGACGCGCGCGCGGCGATGGACGCGCGTCGGCCGGCGTTCGCGCGGCGCGCGGCGCGAAACCTATACGACGCACGAGAATGCGTTCGCGCGAGTCGTCGACATCGACTCCACCGCGACGCGGTGGAACGATCCGACGGTCGGCGTTCGCGCGGGCGCGAGAGTCAGTCGAATGAATGAGAATGAATGCGCGCCAATCCACGCGCGATGCGAGCGCGGCGCGCGACTCGCGCGACGAGCATCGAACGCATAAAAAATACACGCATTCATTCTTCTCGTCGTTTTCGTCGTCACCGATCGCGAAAGACGCGCTTTCGGCTGGATTCCATCGTTCCCATCCGCACCGCGTATCTTCCCTCGAGCGCGGATACGATCGAGACGCGATCGATCGAATGTCGGGGAAACGACGCCGCGCGCGAGACGAGGCGACGCCGAGCGACGCGCGGAGACGCACCCGGTGATGGCGGAGGAAGAGAATTGCGCGGTCGCGGACATGGCTGGCGCGAAACGTCGACGAGTGCGGACGACGACGACGACGACGACGACGACGACGAGGCGGACGAGGAGGACGACCGACCGCTCGACCGACCGCTCGACCGACCGACGGGCCGTCGCGCGGGGATGGGAGGGCCGCCGGTGGTTCCACTGATGGGCGTACGAACGTCTCGACTACGAGTGCGTGGGGGGGGGGGTGCGGTCGAGACGATCCGTGTCCATCCGTCTCTCCTCGGACACGCGATACGTACTCGAGTCCACATACACGGTATGAACACACACAAAGAGAGAGAGAGACGTATATCCGTCACCACCGCGTGGCGCGACCGAACGGTCGAAATTTGGCACCACACGTCGACGCGCGCGCGCGCGACGACGACGAACGCGGGATGACGCGACGCGGTCCGTCGGTGGACGATGAACTCGGTGAACTCAGGGTGCGCGAAGCGAACGCGGTGACGCGAAGAATACGAAGAGAGACGATGCGTTCCCACGGCATCGTGTGACCGTTCGTTTTATCGCGGATGAGGATGACGATCGATTCGCGCGCGCGGGAACGACGGTGACGCGTGGGATTCGGCGCGTGGGATGGAAAGGATGCGATCGTTTCGTGCGCGCGCGACGCGTGGGACTGACGCGACGTTAAAACGTGGGGGACGCACGCTTCGAACGCAGGGATTCTCGGCGGCGCTCCTCGAAAAGCTCGACGCCGCGCGCGCGGCGGGGAAATTCGGTGAAGCGGAGATCGCGCTGCTCAAGGAGAAACTGTCCATCGTCGTCGGTGCGTTTCAGAGCGAACGTGGACGGCGAGAGCGCGAGTTGGAGGCGCTGGGAAGCGCGGCGAGTGTGGAACTGTGTGAACGGGAGTACGCGCTGTCGAGCGCGCGCTTGGAACTGTGCGAGGCGAGACGGTTGATTAAGATTTTAGAGGCGCGAGAAGAGAGCGCGCGGGATGATTTGGACGAAGCGTTGACCGGAAATGAGGTGCTCAAGGCGCAGTTGATGGATGAGCACGAACGGGCGGAGATGATGGGACGGGAGACGGGTCAGTTGAGGGACGCGCTGCGAGACGCGCGCGCGGCGTTGGAGCGCGCCGCCGAGCGAGAGGAGGAACGCGAGGCGATGAAGACGACGATCGAGGCGGAGGACGTGGAGATGCGTGTGAAGCGCGAGGCGATGAACGCACGATTGGCGCGATTGGAGGAAAAAATCGTCGATTCGAGAGAGGAGAATACAGAGTTGAACAAGAGGTTGCGAGCCGTCGAGGGGGAAAATTCCGAATTGCAACGCGCGGTGGCGGAACGTGACGGCGCACAAAACTTTCTGAAGTCGCAGCTCGCGGATTGGAATCAACGTCTGTACGCGAGAGCTGACGGCGTGGAGTCGGAGGTGGTCGATGGAACGACGACATCGTACGCGAGCGAGTCGTTGGCGAAGGTTCGATCGCGACTGGATCACGTGGAGATTGAACTCGGCGCGAAAACCGGCGCCGTCGTGGCGCTCGAACGACGCGTGAAAGAGCAAGATAAGGCGCTCGAACGCGCGCGAGCGGAGCTCGAAAAGATGCGCGAAAAGTTACTCGCGCGCGACGACGAGGCGTTCGAACGCGACCTCGCAGCGCGCTCGCGCGGTCGCGACCGCTCCAAATACGCCGCCGCCGCCGAGCACACGGCAGCCGAGGTTATGGAAACGTTGCGCAAGTCTCGCGAGCGACAGGCGGAAAAGCGCGGTCGTGACGCGCGCGCGTCTCGCCGCGCCGGTGGACGCTCGACGAAGGGTGCGCAAAGTCGCGTGGCGGAGCGTTCTGTCGCGAAGAAGCGCGCGCCGCCATCCTCCGTCGCAATCGACGCGAGCGCGCCGTACCAACCGCCCACCGCGAACGACGACGACGACGACGAATACGTCGACGACGACGACAAGGATGACGAAAACGACAGTGAATACGAAGAGGTCGACGTGCCGATCAAGCGCGCGAGCAAATTCCCGTTG
This sequence comes from Ostreococcus sp. SAG12, assembly GCA_009618245.1. NCBI lineage: Eukaryota > Viridiplantae > Chlorophyta > Mamiellophyceae > Mamiellales > Bathycoccaceae > Ostreococcus > Ostreococcus sp. SAG12. Next base: position 447 of record VIBD01000032.1, on the reverse strand, counting down.
AAGAAGAAGTCCATCGCGCCGACGACAGCCAAGGAAAACGCCGCCGAGGACGCCGCGCCCGCCAATGATGGTCCGCGCATGCCCCTCGGGATGCTTCAGATGCCCACGCTCGGTGCGAAGAAAAACAAAGGAGTCGACGGCGAACAACAAAAGAAGCGTCGTTTGAACCGACAATCCGCCATTCCGGAGGCGTTGCCGTCTCTCATGTTCGGCGGCGCCGTCGAGCCCGCCGCGTGACCGAACGCGCGAACCATCGACGTCGCGCGGTACACAACTTTTCAATCATACAATTACATCACAATCTACCACAGCCGCGCGCGATTCACCGTCTCGCGCCTTCACTCGCCCGCCCGTCGTCGTCGTCGTCGCGTAGCTTCAAACGTCCCGCGTCGTCTTCGCACCCGCATCGACGCCAATCTCGCCACCAATCCCCCGACCACGATCACG
>VIBD01000031.1:0-21792 GCA_009618245.1 Ostreococcus sp. SAG12 | reverse complement strand
GTCGCGAAGACGACGAAGCGAGAGCGAAGACGATAAGGCGACCATCGAGGCTCTGCGACGAGCGCTCTCGGAGAAATTACCGTCGTCGTCCACGCCGCAAAAGGCACCGGACGGATCGGTGCTGATGGCGAGCGGAGCGCGACCGTCGGCGTCCGCGGCGGGACGCGCGAGCGACCGAGGCGAGCGGCCGTATCGAGGCGAGACGTCGACGGCGGACGACGGCGAGTCGAGACGACGACGAGACGATGAATTGCTCCGGGGGAACAGAAGTGACGAGGAGGACGCGGAGAGGCGACGACGATTCGCGCGAAAACCGCCGGCGAATAAGGATGACGTGGAGAAGCGCGCGCGAAGACAGCTTCGAAAGCTAGCGAGGGACGACGTCGAACGCGAGATTGAGATTAAAACGGCCGCGCTCGCGCACTTCGAGGAGGAGGGGCGACGACGAGACGAAGTTATCGCCGGAACCGACGAATCGCCGCGCGTGTCGGTGGTGACACCGCGATCGAGTCTGAAAATCAAAGTTCCGACGGCGTCGTCGTCCGCGGATTCGAAACCTCGAGGAAGCGGCGCGGAGCGCTACGGAAAATCACCCAGGAATTCGTACAACTCGAAATTAGACGAACTCCTCGCCGTCGCTGAGCGCGCCGGATCCACCGCCGAGCGTGTGCGAGACCAAATCACGGATTTAGAGCAACGCGTGGAGATGAACAATCTCGAACCCATCGCCGTGCAACCGTGGCAAGAGCACGGAAACGCGTGGGCCGGCGACAGACACTCCAAGGGGGACAGACACTCGAAACACTCGAGGAGCGCGCGATCGGAGCGAAGTTCGAGCGCGGGGACGATTTTGAACCCGAAGAATAAAAACTCTCGAGAGATGCGAGTCAAGTACGAACATGCGCGGAGCGACGGGAGCAATTCGACGCCGACGACGCCGGAAAAGCCAAAAATCATCACGTCCGTGTTACGATCTGATCTGTTAAAGTCCATGGGCGAGATGAGCGCGGATGACAAATTGAAGAGACTTGGGTTGAAATCCGTTCCCGAGGACGAGGACGTGCCGGCGCAGATGAGCAATAGTCCGTGGCCGAGCGCGCCGCGAGGACCTTCGCCCGCGAGACGCGAGTGGCGCGAACGAATGTCTCCGGCGCAGGCGCCTCGATCGACGTACAGCGGAGACGAAGGTGAGAATGGATTTTCACCACCACCGCCGAGCGTGGGGAGTCATCGCGACAGCGGCGCCGACTCGCCCGCGAATTATCTCGATAAGTTGAAGGCGCAGGCAAAGCTCGCGCGATCTGAAAGCGCCAAATCGTGGAAACCGGGCGTCGGCGTACAAGTCGGTCGCACGCTGTGACGTTATGATAGAGTCCAACGAGAATTCCGCAAGGAATGGATGGATATGATGTCCTTTGTAACGCTAATTGCTAGTTCTAGAATGATGCCATCGATCACCCGTCTCTCGTTTGATGAATTCCTCGACGCGAAACAATACGAATTCGAGCTCCATGACGCTCGCGTGCAACGCCTCGGGGGATATCCACGCGAATTTGGCCAACGCATCGACGATTTCGGCGTATTCCGGGGATACTTTGCGATAGTCTCGATCGCACGTCGCGGGCAAGTACGTCGCCGCGAGTCGAGGTCGCGGAATGGACTCGACGATGTCCGCGAGCTCGGCGGCGGAGGCGTCGTAGCCGCTCCACGCCGCGACGACGTGCGTGACGACGTCCAGATGTTCTTGCTCTTTGGAAATCTCCACGACGGCGCGCGAGATGGCCGCGTTCAGATCCTGAGGCGTGAACTTTGACGCCAAATCTTCGTCCTCGCGCTCGACGGCGCGTCGAATGGATGTCTTTTGTCGTTTCATCTTTTCCGCCGCCTCGAGAGTAAAATCCAACGATTTCGTCGATTTTAAAACCGTCGCGGCGAAGATTCGACGTAACAGCGCGTCAAGTTTGATGATGTGCACTTGTTTTTCACCTCCCAACACCTCGAGCATCTCCTTCTCGGACTTGTGCGCGTACTCGACGACGACGCGCCTGACAAAGTCGACGGCGCCCGCCGAGGACGCCGCGCGCAACGCCTCGCCGCCGACGTTGGACATCGTCTCCCGCTCGAGATCGTTTCGAAGCGCACCGAACCGATCGTAACTTTCGTTTCGTTCCCTCGCGATCGCGCGCGCCTCGAAGACGCCGAGCGCGACGTGTGCGCGCGCGCGTCGCTCGAACGAGCGCGCGAGCGCCAATTTACTCTGCGCAAAGGCAAAGTACGGATCCTCTCGGCTCAATCCCGGTCTTGGCGGTCCTGGCGGTCGTCTTGCCTCGGTCGTGCCGTGAAGTCGCGCGTGTGGGACGATTTTCAACAGTTTTTCCTCGATTCTGTCGAAAGGAAACGGCATGTTTCGACCGCTGAAGAGTTCGTAATGGGCGAATCGAACGCGCTCGTCTTTTTCGTCGTCGTCGAGCGCCAACACCGACTCTTCGCTCCACACGCGCGCGGGTGCGCCGAGGGCGACTACGCCTCGAGCCCACGCGCGCCACGCGCTCGGGAACACGGCCTCGATCGTCGGTTCGTCGATGATGTCACTCGTTTTCTTACTCCTCTTCCCGTTGGCGACGCGCGCGCTCAGGCGTCGCTTTGTCGTCGTCGTCCTCCCGTCTAAACCGTACAGAAATTTCAACGTCACCACCAAGTAGGCGAACAACGTCGATTCCGGCGTCCCCACGTCGTGTTTTGACCCGTACCGAAGCGCCGGGGACAGATAGAGCGACAACACGCGTCGAGCGACGTCGACCGCGCGCGCGTCCAGATTGAATTCGCCGACGAATCTCGTCAAGAGCGCCGACGCGTTGATCGGCGGAAGTTGCGCGCGAATCTTCCCCGCGGCGTACGCCGCCGCCGCAACGATGCGTTCGGGCGTGGGTAACCGTCTCTGCCAATCGTGCGGTTGAAAAATATCGTCTCTCGGAAGTAACTCCACCACGTCTCGACCGCACTTTTCCTTGATGATTTCGTACGCGTTCAGGTACGGAAGCGTCCCCTCCGCCGCCATCCTCGACAAATCCACGGGTAACACCGCCTCGCGTCGTCTCGCGCACGCGACGTACACTATTCCTAAACTCATCACCATCGGTAATCTTTTCGTCATCTCTCGCCAACGACGTCTTCTCCGTCGACGTCTTCTCCTCGCCCGCGTCGCCTCCGCGGTCCCCGTCGCCCGCGTCCTCCGCCACGTCCAACACCCCACTCTCTCGCGCGTACCGCGCCCAAACCTCGCGCACCGTCACCTCTAACCCAACACCGAACGCTCTCGCGCTCTCACCCTCGTCCTCACCGTCCTCTCGCCTCGAGACGACGCCCCGTCGAACCAACCGCGCGCACTGCGCCTCCAGCACCGCCTGAAACGCGCTCGCGTACGCCTCCACCGCTCGACGTCCATCCCGCATCGCCGTCCGCGCGCGTTTCCCCAGACGCACCTCTTTCACCCTCCCCTCGCGTCTCGATCCACCGACGCGTCTCCGCAGCCCTCTCGCCGTCTGACCGCCGCCGCCGCCGAAGACGTCGCCGCCCTCCGCCTCCTCCAGTCCCATCTCCGCCGCGTCTTCCACCTGCGATTGCGTCTGCGTCCCGCATCGAACGCACACGTAAAACCCCGAGTCTGAGGCGGCGAATGAGGACGGACCCACGGCGCGACACACGACGCATCGCAGGCCCTCGACGACGCGCCCGTCGCGCGCGTTCGTCGTCCCGGCGGTGAGGGACATCGCGGCGAGAATCTCCGGGGACGACGACTCCGGGGGACGACGCGCGCGCGAGGACGAACGCGAACGACGACGCGAGTCGGCGACGGAGTCACCGAGTCGCGCGCGCGCGACGATGGCGACGCGCGCGCGTCGGATCGTGACGCGCGAGCGATTCATTCGTGGTGGGTGGTTACAAAGGAAAGGCGCAAAGAAACGAAACGCGGAAACGGAAACGGAAGGGAACGTCTTGTGTGTGTGTGATATTTCAACAACGCGCGCGTCAACTGTAGCCGTCGTAATCGTCTGGTTCTTCCCACTGCGTCTCCCCGGTCGTGGTGTTGTAATAGTACGTGTATCCCTCGGGACTCTGGTGCGTCTCCCATAACGGTTTATACGGCGTCAATCCGCCGCCGCCGCCGCCGTCGTCGGTGCCGTACGCGTCCGGCGCGCGTTCATCCACGGGCATGCCCGCGTTCGTCACGCGCACGGGATTGATTTGTTTATCGATGAAATCTTCGACGACGGCGACGGCGGCCTCCACTTTATCGGCGTCGCCCGACACGCGCACCATGCCCGTCTCTTTGATGATTGTAATCTTCGCCCCGGTTTGCGTCGATAACGCGCGAATGTTTTCTCCGCCCTTACCGATGATTCTTCCCTCTTGACCTTGCGCCGGAATCTCCGTCGTCGTCTGTCCAGACGTCGCCGCGGCGTCCGGAGACGCGTCGAGCACCTCGCGAAGGAGCGTGCGCGCCACCTCGCACCCCGAGGCGTCGCCCGTGATTTGTACGCGACTATTCGCGCGATCCACCTGCATGCGCACGCCGCTCTCCTCTTGTAACCTACGAATCGTGTCACCTCCTCGTCCGATAATCTTTCCGAAGTGTTCGGGGTCAACGGGAACGAAAATCTCCGACCCGCCGCCGCCGCCGCCGCCGACGCGCGCCGACGCGCGCGCCGACGCGCCGTCTTGAATCAACGCATACACCAATTGCGACGCGCGCGCGACGCGATCGGGCGATCCCGTGATGGTGATTCGTCGAGGTTGTCCAGGACCGACGTCGCTCTGGTTTTGAATCTTCACCGATGCTCCGCTCTCCGCCTGTATGCTGTTGATTTTATCGCCCCCGTGTCCGATCACCTTGCCGGCTTTCTCCGGCGGACACATGACGTACTCCGTCACCGCCGCGGGATCAGCGCCGATCGGACCCGAGGGTGGACCCCGCATCGGCGGACCGGGAGGCACACCGTGCGGCGCGCCCTGTCCACCGCCGTACGGACCCGAAGGCGCGCCGTACGGCTCGGGCGCCGCGTTCGGCGGCGGCGGCGGCGCGCCTCCGCCTCGCGGAGGTTCGCCGTACGCCGACGGTCCCGTGCCGAACATCCCACCTCCGGGTCCCGGAGGCGGTGGCACCACTTGCGTCGCCGCGCTCCTCGCCGCGCGTCTCGCGCGAGGATCCGCACCCGAGATGACCCGCGTGTGTCCTCCGCCCGCGCCGCCCGCCGCCGCCGCCGCCGCCGGGACCGCCGGGACCGCCGCCGCCGCGCTCCCGCTCGCCCCTCCCCCTCCCCTCTGCCCCATCGCCTCGTTCACCTGTCGCAACAGATTCGCCAGATCCGCCGCCGTCTGTTGCGCCGGCTGTCCCCCGCTCGCGGGTCCGCGAGGCGCGTTCCCGTACGGGTGCGCGCGTCCTCCTCGGCCCTCGGCGTCGCCCCGCGCGGGCCCGCCGCTCCGTCCGTACCCTCCCGGTGGCATCGATCGCGGATCCACCGGCGGTCTGCGCGAACGACAAAAACAAAAACGCGCGCGCGTTCGTCGCATCGTCAGTCTCCGCGCTCTCGTCGTCGTCGTCGTCGAGCGCGATCGATCCATCGAGATCGATCGTCATCGAATCTCTGCGATCTTTCGCGCGTCTCGCGCGCGTCTTCGCTCGCGTTCGTCTCTCGTTCGACCAAACAAAGGAACGCGCGCGCGCGCGTCGGTCGTCGCTCGCGTCGCGCGTCGTCGCTCGCGTCGCGCGCGCGTACCGTCTTGACATGACGCGCGGTGATGTGAGGGCGGCGGCGGCGCCGCGGGGTCACACCGCGACGCGCGCGCGCGCGGTGAGCGTCGACGCGGGAAAAGGCGCGCGCGAACGCGCGGTTCGCGGTCGTGGACGCGGGAGTCGTCATGCGGACGGTGCGCGCGCTCGGATCGAGGGCGACGACGCATCATCGATTGGGGACGGCGGGGACGAATCGACGCGCGGGGACGACGACGACGACCAAGGCGTCGTGGCGAATGACGGAGTCGTCGGAGAGCGCGAGTGAGGACGCGGGCGAGGGGTGGAGACGAGAGAGACGAGGGAGGGAGGGGAGGGAAGGACGAGAGAGAGGGGAGGCGAGGTTCGACGGGTTCGGCGAGCCGCCGCGAGGCGAACGCGCGCGACAGGGGAGGGAAGACGCGAGAAGGCGAGGACGCGGGAACGAGGTGAGGTACGATCGAAAGGTGGGAAGACGCGAGCGAGGGGAGGGACCGACGATCGCGGAGAGCGTGATCGGGGAGATTGTGTACGGGACGAATCCGGTGTTGGAGGCGCTTCGGCAGAATAGACGCGCGTTGTTCGCGTTGTACGTGCAAGAGGGCGCGGACGGAAGTGGGAAGACTCGAGGGGACTCGGAGATCGTGCGTTTGGCCGAGGAGCGAAACGTGACGGTGAAGAGCGCGAGTAAACACGATTTGAACATGGCGTGCGATAACAAGCCGCACCAGGGCGTCGTGCTCGACGCCGAAGCGTTGGAGATTCCAATCTTGGAAGATTTACCATCCTGGGACGGCGTTGGACGAGCGCCCGTGTGGTTGGCGTTGGATGAGATCGTGGATCCGCAAAATCTCGGCGCCATGCTTCGCAGCGCGCACTTTTTAGGCGTCGACGGCGTCGTCTGTTGCGCCAAGAATAGCGCCCCGTTCAACGCCACGGTGAGCAAAGCGAGCGCGGGCGCCATGGAGGCGCAGATCGTACATCAAACGGGCGTCATGCACAGATTCCTCGCCAAGGCTCGAGACGAAGGTTGGGACGTCGTCGGTGCCGCCGCCGACGCTCGCGCCGAAAACGTCTCCGATTTCGTCGTCTCCGCGCCGACGCTTCTCGTCATGGGCAACGAAGGTTCCGGTCTGCGCACCAATGTTCGTCGCGCGTGCAACCGACTCGTTGCCATTCCCGCCGGCATCAACAAGGCACAGGGCGTGGATTCTCTCAACGTTTCCGTCGCCGCGGGCATCTTGATCCACCGCCTCGTCTCCGCGAGAGCCGACGCGTGAGCGTCCGTGGGCTGTACTCCTATTTTTAAATATGTACCACTTGTCCGAATACACGTTCAGTCCCATACATTGATGACGTTGAAATTTGTCATCGCGGTCGTCTCCACTTCGAGGCGTCGACGCGACGCTCGAAGCGCGCGCGAGCGTCCGAAAGCACTCGCGTTCACCGCACGCGCGCGCGAGAGTTCACGCGCTCGATCACCGGTCGACGCGGTCGCCGAGCACCTGCGTACCGACCCGATCGGAATTGGAATTCTCAAACACATTCGATATGTTCGCCGCGATCTCGAGGACGGCGGCGCCGACGGCTCGCGCGAGCGCTAAGATCGATCGAACGGTTCGGAAAAGAGTCGCGGATCGATGCGTGCGCGCGAGCGCGAGCGCGGTGGAGGCGCGAATCGTCGGTGGTGGTCTGAGAATGAGAGAGGAGAGGCGAGCTCAAACGCCGTCGCTCGGGAACGAGAGGCGCGGCGACCTCGCGGTCGTGAACGCGTCGAGCGGTGATTCGGATGCGATGACGAAGAGCGATGATGAGGATCAGCGAAGCTCCGACGTCTCCATCGTCGCCGCGTGTGTGGCGGTCTCTTGCCTGTTTGGCGCGGGCATCGGGGTGGTGGAGGGCGCGGACAAGGCGAGCGAATATTTTGCGGGATACCTTTTAGAGCAGAGCTTGAGCGTAGACAACTTGTTCGTCTTCATACTATTGTTTGAGTACTTTCAAGTGCCGCCGGTTCGACAGACGCGAGTGTTAAACTACGGCATCTACGGCGCGCTCTTGATGAGGGCAATCATGGTCATCGCGGGCGTCGAACTCATCGAGAACTTCCAACCCATTCTCTTGGTATTCGCGGGTATTTTGATATTTAGCTCGTACAAGCTCCTCAGCGAGGCGGGCGAGGAAGAGGAGGACATGAGCGAGAACGCCATCGTCAAGTTTTGCTCGAGCTTTATGGACGTGAGCGATGAGTTTGACGGCGACAACTTTTTCACCGTGCAAAACGGTGTGAAGATGGCGACGCCGCTCCTCTTGGTTCTCGCGGTAGTGGAAATTAGCGACGTGGTCTTTGCGGTCGACTCCATCCCGGCCGTGTTCGGCGTGACGCAGGATCCGTTCATCGTGTACACGTCCAACCTGTTTGCGATTCTCTCTCTCAGGCAGTTGTACACGTTGATCTCCAAGGCGGTTGGCGAATTAAAGTATTTGCAGACGGCCGTGGCGCTCGTGCTCGGATTCATCGGGGTTAAGATGATCGCCGAGTACGCCGGCGCCGAGATCCCGACGGAAGCGTCCTTGGCTGTGGTCGTCACGATGCTCGGCGGCGGCGTGGGCGCGAGTCTGTTGCTTCCAGACGCGGACGAAAAGGAGGGTGAGTAAATCAAGTCACAAGACCGATCCCACGCGCGGGCGAGGCGAGCGATACAAAGAATAAAACGTGATAGAAGATGAGGCAACGGTCCAAGCGGACACGTTTGTCGTTAGTAGTGTAAATCTATCTAACCACTATTCTCGATTTTCGATTTCGGATATTTATGATGTTACACGTCTCGATTCAGACTCGCCAACATTTTCGCGACGCCTCGACTGAGACTCTCGTATTGCAGCGCCAATCCTTTGTAGTCGTGAAGGAGCTTGGACACGTCCCCCACGGTCAAATCTTCCGCCTTGGCGTATAAAAATCTATAATCGGACAGCGTGAGCTCGCCCGCGACGTCCGACGCCGTGAGCGCGGTGGCGCCCTCAGCCTCGACGTCTTCCGTCGTGCGCCAGGGAATATACGGCACGGACGTCGTAGACGTCGGCGTTTTGGGCGACGCGTTCCGCGTCTCCGTCAACGGCGTGTGCAACGGCGCCGTCGGCGGCGGTCGCTGCGTGACTGATTCCGGCGTCGCCGGAGGCGCGTCCATCGGCGGAGGAACGCGTTCTTCTTCACCCCCATCGTCGACGTTCACGAGATCGTTCTGTTTGTGATCGTTAGACAGCGCGCTCAGAGCGGCGCTCATCTCTTCCACCGAAATCTGAGGCTTCTGAACGGGCGTCTCTCGCGTCGTGACCTCCTCCTCGTCCTCCTCGTCCTCGTCCAATTCGATCGCCTCCAAGACCCCGGCTCGCTCCAAGGCCGCGTCAAACTCGGTTTCGTCCACGCCCGTGAAATCGCTCGCTCGAGCCCGTCCTAAAAACCGCACCGCGCTCACGAGATTGGTGAAAAAATACGCCGCCTCGGAGATGAGCCTCGACTCGCCGCGAAATCTCTGAATGTACCGTAAATTACTCTCCAATCGGTCCGGATTCGCCCTGAGCGTCACGTACACGAGCACGGGTAAGAAATCATCCGCTCCTCCGTCGCTCCCTTGACGCGTCGTCAGCGTGTTATTGATGATTCGACACGTATTCAATACGCATACCAACTTGTCCCGAGGCGCCTTGAATTGATTCATCTTCCCCAACTCGCTCTCCGCCAACGCCCACGACGCCGCCGCGTGCGCCGTCTCCGCCACGTCCAGATTTTGCGCCGTCACTATCTCTCGCATCGCCCCTATCCGTCGTCCGAGCGCCTCGTCTCGCCCCTCGTCTCGCTTCCCTCTTCCGAAGACGCGCGCGTGCGCCTTGGTCATGACGTACTTTTCCAATCCCTCCCCGCTCGCGTCCAGTTCGGACGCCGACGCCCCTCGCCACGCCGGGTGTCGCGCAAAACTCGCCTCCGTTCGTCGCAGGAACGCCTGCACGCGTCGTCCCACGCGCGCGGCGTCTCGATCGGCGGCGTCATCTTCGAGAGAGGCGATGAACGTCTTGACGTCCCGCACGAGCGCGCTCGCGCTCGGTTGACGCATCTTCTCGAGAAAGGTCTGAAACGTGAGCGGAGGGGGCGTCGGGGTCGTCACCGACATCTCGACGAGGCGAGCGTCTCGTCGCGCGCGACGCGAGGCGGGACGTGCGGACGACGATGGATGAGAATCGATTATTACTACGGCGCGAATTCCGCGCGCGGGACGCGTTTCGTCGAAAGACGCGAGGGTGACCGACGAGGAGACGCGCGCGTGCGCGAACGAGTCGATTGTGTCGTGTGTGAGTAATAACGACGAGATCCATTACAAACGACGCTCGAGAGCGACGCGCGACGGCGTCGCGCGTCACCCGACTCGTCAGGTTGGTGGCATCATCATCTCGGGGATTAGTCGAACAAGTCAAAGTCCATGTCGGCCTCTTCTTCTTCTTCTTCTTCAGCCGGAGCCGCCTCCGCCGCGCCCGCGTCGCCGCCGCCGCCGCCGCCGCCGCCGCCGCCGCCGCCGCCAGACGGCACAGAGGCGAGCTTGGCGTTACCTTCGGCGATCAATTCCGCGACGTCCTTGCCCTCGATTTCCTTCATGAAAGCGGCGAGCTTGGAGTCATCGACCTCAGCCGCGGCTGCGCGAAAATAAACACACGATTTTACCGTCAGTCTCGTGGCGAAGAGACGCATCGAAGAGACGCATCGAAGAGACGCATCGTCACCCCGCAGCCATCATCCACAATCTCGAGAGCTCTCGCGCGCGCGAACGACACGTACCACCGGCGAGGATGGCCTTGACGTCGGCCTCGGAAGGAGATTCCTTTCCGGCGAGTTGCGCCTGCGTCGAGAACCGATCGTCGTCGTCGTCGTCAGTCATTCATTCGCTCGGGCGCGCGAGCATCCAAAAGCCCTAGTCGCGCCGCGCGCGCGCATCCTCGCGCGAGCGCCCACGCGCGCCTCGCGACGCCGTCGACGCCGTCGACCGAACGACGCGCGCGATGGAAAACGCGCTCGCGAACGCCGACGCGCGTCGAGACGCCCGCGCGGTCCCATCGCGCGCGGTGGCGTCGAACGCGCGCCCTCGAGCCCTCTCGCGATCCGCGCTCGGTCGACGCGCGTCCACGCACCAACAAGAAAGCGGCGACGTATTTCATCCGTGCTGTGAGGTGGTACTAAAGTGCGTTCGTGTGTTCGTAGCCGAGGAATTCGATTCCTGCCTTAGCTTGCAAAGAGCAGACGACTCGCGCGCGCACAAGAGGCGGACCGCGCGAGGTCGTCCCGCGAGGTCGTCGCCGCGGGGGGCCCGCCCTGTTCGCGCGTCCGATTATTTATTAGGGTACACACCGATGTTGTGTGCGCACCTAGTTAGTTGTCGTAAAGACCATCTCGAGTACACGTCTCGATGTATGTTCTATATAGGACACTCGATACATGTTAAAGTATCCATTACACCAAGTAGTGTACTATACCGTACGATGTAGTACACGCGACGCGCGCGCGCTCGGGCGCGGTGGACCCTCGTCGCCGTCGTCGTCAATTCGTCGCGCGTCCGCGACCGCGCGCCGGTCGGTGGCGATGGCGGGTTGGTTTTATCGCGCCATGCACCGCGAACCCGTGGTGATGTGGTCGTGTTTCATCGGCGCCGCGGGCATGGCGATGCCCTTGATCGTCCCGCGCGGGGCGTTCGAGTCCGCGGAGACGCGCGCGACGGGCGTGCCGAACGCGGCGGCGGTCGCGGCGGCGCTGCGACCGGGGACTCGCGCGGAGTGAGCGACGCGACGAGACCCGACGCGACGCGACGCGAGCGTCGAGTGTACGAACAGAGGGCGAGGGGAAGGGCGCGCGAGACAGACTTCGGAAGAGGAGGCGTTGTTTTCATACCCACAGTAGAACCACATCACGACCAACCAAAGGCGCGCGCGCGACCGACGACGACGAATTCGACCAACTCGACGAATTCGACCAACTCGACCAACTCGACGCTCGACCGATCGCGCCCGCTCGACCGACGCGCTCGCCGCGCGCGCGCGCGCGCGTTCCGTTCCCATCACACCCCACCCATAACTGTGACGACGCATCGCACGCCCAGCAGGCCCTGTACGAGAATACACGCACATCGTGTCGTACTACGGCGTCTCGAGCGCGTAACTACGGGACCGTAGAAAAAAAAGGCACGCTTTCGTGGCCAAGTGGTAAGGCGTCCCCTTCGTAAGGGGAAGATCGCGGGTTCGAACCCCGTCGAAAGCATTTTGTTAGGCTAATTTCTCTTACAATATGCATCAAATGTCCGATTTTGTGGAGATAAATTTTACAGTATGTACCAGATGTCCGAATAAGCGCCGATAACTTGCGGCACCGCCTCGCGCCGCGCGCTGGATGGATGAATGGAATGACACGAAGTGAATGAATGCCCGCGCGCGCGGTCGTTCGAGGCGGCACTCTGTCGACCGACTCGAACGCGCGTCGACTCGAACGCGCGCGCGGTTTTCGTTCGTTCGCGCGCGCGTCGTCTCTCCCGGAGGTGACGATCGTTCGACGCGGTCGACGCGGTCGCGCGACGCGACGCGAAGGAGGTTGGGAGAGAATTGAAAGGGTCGATCGAACGATCGAACGACGAAACGACGGCGAGACGACGGCGAGGTGGACCGAAGCCGGAGAGGAGGGAGGAGAGAGAGATTCGATGTCGACGCCGACGAGCCCGAGGATGCGATTTCTGGAACGCATGACGCCCGATGAGGCGTTCGACGCGTCGACGGCGTTGCGTCTGGCGTGGAGCGGGTGGACGCACGTGGTGAAACGACGGCGAGACGTGGATGAACACGCGTTGGCGATGTGGAGAGATCGGTCGAGAAGGGTGAAGGCGCGAGCGCTCGTCGCGTGGGCGAGGATGACGAAATTTCAGAGAAAGAGGAGGAAATTGATGTCGGAACGCGCGGCGGCGAAGCGAGAGACGGCGTTGGCGGGACGGGCGTTGCGAGGGTGGAAAATGGCCACCAAGACGACGAGATCGACTCGAAGAGGAACGATACAGAGATATTTGATGCTCAGAGCGAGTAAGGTGCTCAGGGCGTGGCGAGAGGTGGCTGCGAACGCGGTGGCCGAGCGCGGGGGGCCGAAGAAGCCGAAGACGCGCGCCGAGGGGGACGAGCCGCCGAACGCCGACGCCGAGAGGGCGACACCGGTCGAACCGGTGAAACCATCGCGTAAACCGCGCGAACGGAAGAAGAGGGTGAACGTGAAGGACATGCAGAGTCGTCTGTGGACCAAGTCTGATCCGTCCAAACCCATGCCCGTGTCGAGCGTGGTGCAAGAAATTGAAGAATCCATCGTGGCGAGGATGGAATCGACGACGACGGTCGAATCCGTCGAGGAATCGTCCAAGGCGATGGTGGTCGCGTCGGAAGCGGAAGTGACGGCCGCCGCAAAGTCAGAGACGAGGACGAAGACGCCGGCGTCCGCGCCGGAGACGGAGCAGAAACAACCCGGCAAGCAACGCGTCCTGGTGCAGCGACGCAAAGTCAAGGTTCAAGCTTCGGGAGACGGTGGACCGCTCGTCCAAGAAAGCGTGCCCGTTAGGTCGACGAAGGTGTCGCGGACGAAGACGGAACAGCGCGTCGTCGCGCTTCCGCGAGGTACGCTTGTCGACGCGCAGACGTCGACGACGCAGATGAGCGACGACGGAGACTCGCCAAAGACGACGACGCACGACGCCGTGTCAACATCGGCGACATCCTCGGCGTTTTCTACTTTAATCGTCGTCGTAGTTTTACTCGCCGTCTTCGGCGTCGTCGCGCTCGTCGGTTTGCTCTCCGGTTTCTCCGTCGCGCACGGCGGCGACCACTCAAGCGCGGCGTTGCTCGTTCGTCAGCACCTCTCCGAAGCGCAGAGAAACGTCACCATCTTGGCGCGCGCGTCGGCGATGCAGAGACGCGAGTTAGAGGCGTGTCGGACATTCGGCGGCGGCGTGGCTGATGCGAGTCAAAACGCCGCCATCGCCTCGGCGGAGGCCAAGGTGTCCGACTCGGCGGTGCGAGTCGCCGACCTCGAGGTCAAGTTAGCGCACGCCAAGGCGGAGGTCACCGCCGCGCAGCGCGCACAAAAGACGGCGGAGGATAGATTCACCCGTCTCGGCTCGGACGCGATGAAAAAGTCAGCGCTTCAAGAGAATTTGGATAAGATGACGACGCGCGCGACATATTGCGAAAACGCGGCGGCGGCGACGATGAAGATTAAATTAGCCAAGGACGAGGCGGTGAGACGGGCGGATAACTGCGAGCTCGAGGCGTCGAACGCGAAATCAAAGCTCTTACGAACGAAGACGCACCTCATGGCCGCCCAGCGCGCGCTGGTGAAGAGTGTCGACGTGGCGAACGAGTGTCGATATCAAATCGGTTTGCCAACCTACGTACCGACGTACAATCCGGAGAGTTCGCTCCTTCGCGTCGTCGCCGACATGTTTCCGGCGTTTCGATCGTTTTTCAGCACCACCGCGCTGATGCTGTACGTCATCGGTGGATACGCGTATTATTTGCGTCGGTTGGTGAAAGGTTTGCGTCGCGAACGGACCACGCTCGTGACGGAACTGGCAAAGATTCGCGCCAGCGACGGCGGCGGCGAGACGACTGCGGGCGACGGCGCGAACGCCGAGGGTCAGGGCGAATCCGACGGGAACGTCGGTAAACTCACCTTGGACAGGAAACGGTCTCGAAGCGTGAGCGATGTCAGTCACACAGACCCTACGCACGCAAAAAAGACGGCGACGGGAAGCAACAACACCGAAGACGAAGACGAGGACGAGGACGAGGACGAGGACGAAAAACCCGCCGCCGTGACACTGAAAGCCGCCGACGACGACGACGACGAAGACGAAGACGAAGACGAAGACGAAGACGACGAAGACGACGAAGACGACGCGAGGCAGGAGGATTTCGAAGACGAGTTCGATTTCGATGAATTCGTCGCCGGTGGGCAGACGAACAGCGAATCGCTCATGCGTAGGTTTCAACAGGGGATTTCGGGTGTCGGTGGGGGGTTCGCGAGCGAGTTCGCGAGCGAGTTCGCGAGCGACACCGAGGGCGAGGTGGTGGACATGCCTGGCAAGTCGCTCGCCACCACTGACGACGAAGACGACGAGCGAGCGTCGAATCGAGCCACCACGAGCGAAGCGCTCGATGCGGACGCTCGAACGCAGAGCTCGGAAGGAAAGTCGGCGGAGGATGAAATCACCGACGAGATGGCGCGAATCAGAAAACTTCTCGCGATGGAGGATGAACGCGAGAGAAAGGAGGAACAGGCACAACTGAACGCGCTGCGACGTCAAGCGGATTTAGCTCGCGCGATGTGATCAACGTCACCACGACGCACTGTACTCATAGCTTAACGCAGCGGCGCGTATTCTGCGACGCACCGGTAATTAAAACGAACAAACAATCAAACTAATTCAAATAAACAATCGCTAATTTTTGTCTACGAAAATCGTCGGCAGACGCATCGTCTCGTCCTCCATGCGTCGAAGTTTCGTCTCGAGCTCTAAGAATCCATTCACGCGAGCCAACTCACTCGGCGCTTGATTTCTATCGTCTGGTACGATGTATTCCGGTAGCTCGCTCGAATCAATCAATTCTAATAAATAGTCAATGACACTCTCGTGCCCGTAAATGGCGCACTTGTGCAACGCCGAATGGCCGTTGACGTTGACGACGGAATGGTCAACCTTCTTCTCTTCAATCAACCATTTCACCATGCTCAGCGCGTCCTCTTGATCAGACTCCGTCGTACACGCCCATAAGACGGCGTTACAACCCCAGCGATTCGTGGTGCCGCAGTCGAAAGAAGAGGACACTTCGCCAAGCCATTGAGCCACTGTGCGATGGTTTTTCCAAATCGCCAAGTGAAAGGGAAAATCACCGTCGTACGAGGCGGTGGATGGGTATGCGCCTTTGTTCACCAACCACTGGCACGCTTCAAGCTCACCGTTGCGCGCGGCCCAGTGCAAGGGCACGCGGCCGTCCTTGCGCCCGGTGTGATTCGGATCGACGCCGCACTCGTCGACAAGAAACTCGCACGCCTTGACATGCCCGCCACCGGCGGCCCACATGAGAGCGTTGCTCCCGAAGGCGTCCTTCTCGATCACGGGATTCCAACCTTCCTCGATGGCTTTCTTCATCCCGTCGATGTCCCCGCGCGCGGCTGACGACATGCCGGGCGACAACTCTTTGCGATTACCCGCCGTTCGCCACGCCTTGGGCTTACCCGCTCCGGAACCGCGCCACGCGCTCGACTCAATCTCCGTAGAATCACACGCCATCGCGCGCTGTGCCGAGGCGGCGCAGTCTGCGTTTTCTCCACCAGACTGCCAATGTTTACGGAGACCACCACCGTGCACGGCGTAATATTTGAGGCATCCTTCGCATTGTTTCAATCCGAGAGAAGTCAACGTCTCGTCGTGCTTCTTCGTGGTGAGCAAAACCTTTCCATCCGCGGTCGGTTTGGCGTGAATGAAGTGGTCGTCGGTGTTGTCGTCATTGTCGTCGCCATCGTTGCCGTCACCATTCACCTCCCGTGCAGCCTTCCGAGCGACGGCGTGTTCGTTGATGACGTCGGCGATTTCTCTCGCGAACCTCGCCTCGCGCGCATCCGCCATGTCGCCGACGACGCCGCGGGAAGCGAGCAGACGAATCGGTGCGAGACTCGCGTAATCGTAGGACGGACGTCTTCCGTTCACAGTGCGTCGAAGTTTACGCACCATATCTCGCTCGGCATCGGTGAGAGGCGGCTGGTCGGCGCGCGCTAAAGCTGTCGCCACGGCATTCGCAACGCTGTCTTGTAGCGTACACGTGGACATCGACGACGCGAAAGACACGAACATCCCATCACTCGCGGACGAATCGCACTCGGACAGAGATTCTATATCAGAGTATTGCTTTTTTACCGCGTACGGTTTCACCGTCTCCGCAGCCTTCAGTTCGTCGATGATAGCCTGCACCGTCGGTTCCAATTCCGCGCACATCGAAGCGTTGACGCCCCGTTCGTTGAGCGTATCGAGCACGAGCTTGATCTTTGTCGGGTCCACGCCGGCGAATTCCGGTATGCGCTCGGTCAAGATGTTCGGACTGTGAAACGTCTCGCACGCGTCTCTGCTGGCCCGAACTTTGACAAAGGCTCGGACGACCATCTCGCGATGGAAACACGCCAACGCGGCTTGCGGCGGCGCCTTGTATAACCACTTTGAAAGCGCCCAGGCGTCGTAGAGAGCCGTGTTGGCGCCTTGACCCTTGAACGGGGACATCGGGTGCGCGGCGTCGCCGATGCAAACGACGCGAGACTTGGAGCTTCGCAACGCCAAGTGAGGCGTCTCCGCCGCCCGCGCCTTGCTCGTTGGCGGTTCCTCTCTGTCGTACAGCGGTCCGGCCCACGCGTCTTCCCAGTTCGTCGTCTCGAGCATGGCCCCGACAGGCTCATGCCACCCCTTCGTGTGCTCCAACACAAAGTCCTTCACCTCGCTTCTCGGCGCGTTGGTCAGCGAACGCGCCGTCTCTTCGTCCACGCGCACGCTGAGCTGCCACATGCTCTTCGGAGGCGTCCCTTCCGACACGTTCGCCGCGCGAAACGGCATCGTGAACAGTCTCGATCGTCCGTCGACGGTGTAAAACCCTTGTCCACGAAGAAGTGCGTTGTCTAAATCCGTGAATCCGGTGATGAGAGCGACGCCGAGGTACTCGAGATCTCCGGACTTGAGGTCGTCTCCCGCGCTCGGCGCTCGTCTCGTCCCCGAACGAACGCCATCCGCCGCCACCAAAATCGCCCCCTCCACCGTCTCTCCGGACTCGAGCGTCACTCTGACCCCGTTCTCATCCTCGACGTAATCTCGAAGCTTGGCCCCCCACTTGATCCAGTCCGCCGGGATCCGTTCTAATAAAATTTCCCGCACTTCGTTTCTCGGCACGCGTAAATTCGTCGGCAGTCTCCTCTTCCCATCCGATCCCTCCTCGCGCCTCCCCCCCCCCACCGTCGACACCGAGGACACAAACGTCATCCCATAGTACCCCAACACGCGTCCGCTCGCCCCAAACGTCCAGTGCGCGCTCGATTTACAATTTCTCTCTCGACACCGTTCCGCCACGCCCAGTCCCGCCAACGCCGCGTTCGTCTCGCTCAGCGTCACCCCGTACCCTTGCCTTCGCGCCGCCGCGCTCTCGTCCCGTTCGAGCACCACACACGTCGCCCCATCACCCCCTCGCCGCTCCCTCTCGCGCGCCAGCGCCGCCGCGAGCGCCAATCCCGCGACGCCGCCTCCCGAGACCACCACCACATCGTCCGCGCCCAATCGACGCCCCCCACCGCGCGCGCCCATCGCGCGCGACCCACCTTTTCGCCCACCGTTCGATCGTCCCTCCACCTCGCGCGTCGCCCGCGACAACGTCCCCAGAGACGACCCTCGACGACGCTCGCGCGCGATGACGAGTGGCGAATGCGCGACGCCGTCCCGTCGAATCCACCGCACTCGTCGACGTCCGGTCCATGGTCGCGCGCGCGTCCCACTCGCACTCCTCCGCTCGCGCGCGCGCGGAGATGATGCGAATGATCGCGGACGAATCGTGGCCGACGAGGCTGGTCAGGGGGATCCGCGCGCGCGTTGGAGAGCTCGATCCCGAGGCGAGACGCGCGGACGAGGATGCCGATCCCACGCGACCGGGAGGCGTGTTCGACGCGTGCGCGAGGGGGGATACGGTGCTGGCGAGGGATATTTTGAGCGATGGGAACGCGTGCGTGAGGTGGTTGTTGTTCGGAGAGGCGAGCGAGCGCACGGGGAACACGGCGGTGCACGGTGCGTGAATGAAATGAATGAGTCTTCGCGGGCGAGACGACGAGACGGGGAGACGACGAGACGAGACGAGGAGGAAGAGAGAGGAGAGCGACGCGCGTGGGAGTGTTCTCGCGTGAAAAACAAAAAAGAAAAAAAAAAAAAGAAAAAAAATAGAAACGTAGGAGATGGAGTTGGATGGACGTTGATGGGAGGTGGATGGCGAAGGTGAGAGAGACTGACGAGACGACGCGCGCGCTCTCGAACGCAGCGGCGGCGGCGAAGAACAACGCGGCCATGTTGGACGTGATTCACGATGGATTGAAGTTTTTGGGAAAGATGATCATGTTTTATGATCGACAGATAAAGTTTTTACAGTCATTCAGAGAGCTCGCCGAGGTGCACGGCGCGCCGAAACAGTGGTCGAAGTTGGGGGCCAAGGAAATCGTCGAGGCGTTGCTCTCGGTGCCGAATAGAGATCTTAGCAACTCTCCCTTGCACACCGCGTGCGCGGTGGGAGGGTTGGACGCGATCAAATGGCTGCTGAAATACGGTGGTAACAAGCACATGGAGAACGATGAGGGTTTAGATCCGGTGTCGATGTTGTGCGCGTACCACTCCGCCAGGATGGAGAAGGTGCGAGGTCAAAGCTCCCTCGAGGCTCAAATGTTAAAGGATGAGGCGGAGTGTTTCAACGTTTTGATCGATGAGGGTCGATTTAGCATCGATCACATCGATATGACAGGCATGCAGCCGCTGCATTTCGCGGCTAAAAATGGAGCCAAGCAACTCGTGACCATGCTCTTGGATCGCGGCGCCGACCCGTTTCGCACGCCGGCGATGAATCTCGCGACAAACGCCGGGTCGAAGGGCACCATCAAGTCAAAGTACGCCAACATGAAGCCTTCACAGATCGCGAAGAAAGAGCGTCACATGGCGGTGTTCGTTATGTTGGATGAGCTGGAGTCAAAAGTCACCGAGGAGCACCAACGCGAGGTGGATAAAGTGTTTCCTGAGAAGGATTGCGAACCGACCTCCGAAGAAAAGGCGCGACTGGCAGAGATTGAGAAACGAAAGGCGCGAGAGGCGGAAGAGGATAGACGTAAAGCGCAGGAAGCGGAGGAGGAAGAGGCGAAGAGACGAAGCGAAGAGGCGAAGACACAAGCGATCGAAGAGGCCAAGCAAAGAGAGGCTGAGGAGTCCAAGCGTAAACTGAAGCAAGCCTGGGAAGCAGCCGAGAAAATGAGGGCGGCGGATAAGGAAAAATTCAAAAAGGAGGCTGAAGAATTGAAGCGACAAACTAAGGATTCTGAATTAGCGAAACGGAGGGTTAGGGAGGCTGAAGAGGCAAAGCGTAAAGCCAAGGAGGCGGAAGAGGCGAAACGACGAGCCAAGGAAGCCGAGGTGGCGAAACGGCGAGCCAAGGAGGCCGAGGAGGCAAAACGTAAAGCCAAAGAAGTCGAGGAGGCGAAGCGTAAAGCTAAGGAAGCTGAAGAGGCAAAGCGTAAAGCCAAGGAAGCTGAAGCGGCTAAGTTACACAGTGAAAATTCCAGTCAACGTGCCAACGATGGCAGTCCTCCGACAGTGCTTTCAAATGAATCTTCGCGTTCGCAATCCATCTCTGATTTGGATGATATCATCCCTCCACAACTGGTCCAGTACGCCGTCGAGCACGGTCCGTACACACTCACGGAGAATGATACCGACTCATCTCCGTCCGCGAGTGCGGCAAAAATGTTGCGAAGACAACGATATGGTACCGGCGTCAAACTTGTAGATGACGCGGCTGACGACGACGAGGACTCCCCGGAGTGGGTCAAGGAAGCTGTACCCATCAAAATGATGGAGCACCACGAAATGGTGATGCCTGGACAGATGGATCAACAGCAGCAATATCACCAACACCAACACTCGATCGGCGATGGAGCCGCGTCGGCGTGGACGAATATACCCGAGGCGGTACACTCGTCGGTTGGAGTCGCGCCGATTGAGAGACCGATGAGAATAGAGAACAACTCGTCCAAAAGCATCCCGACGTGGGATCGCGAAATCTACCAGAGCGATGTCAATCCGGATTGGAACTCATTAAACTGGGTGTCGCGAGCGACCAGAAGGATGGAGAACGTGCACTTCGAAGCGAGTGCGTCCGGTATCGGATGCGGTCACATTCTCGGCATCGATCTCGAACACTTGAGTTTTGGTCAGCTCGACGCCGTCGAAGAAGTTCACCGTGAATTACTCGCACGAGTGACGGACGCGCGAATCGCGTTAGCGCGGCAACAGGAGCGCGCCGCCCTGATGGAGGAACTCGCCATCTCGAACGCGCATAGAGAATTCAAGAGACTCAGTGAATTTGAGCGCACGCTGGAGTGAGCGCGGCGTCAACTGTATATGTAACATTATCTAGTAGTACTTCTTCTATGCGCTATTCTGGGCATCTATCGGCTCCCGCGCGAACGAACCGACGTCAATCGCGCCGACGCGTTGCCAACGTGTTGCCGTCCACTTGGTTCCTTTCACGACGGGACAGCCGGCGTGCAGTGACGTCTCGTCCATCTCGCCGTTGAGATGCGCGCTGTAAAACAAGAGGGCATCTCCTCTCCTCGGTTTCACCGCCAACACGTCAGGATCCCCCTTTCTCGCCAGTTCGCACGCATTTTCTTCTTTGAATCTCTTTTTATTCGTAGATTTTCTTCCGAGAGGCGTTCCGAGCGGAAAAACCGTCTCGCCCCCCTCCTCGACGTCGCTCAGATACATCAACACCGTCGCCAGACGCTGACCTCCGTTCACCACGTTCACATCGTCGTGAAAGTAATCGTGATGCGATCGATACTCTTGCCCAGCCTCGTATCGCATCACCTGTATCGTCTCCCCTCTGTTCGGCGGCAGCATCGTCCACGCCGCGACGCGAAGCTCGACGTCAGCCACCGTTTCGCTCTTCTCCCCATCCACCCATCCACCCATCGACGTCCTCTCCTCCGTCGTCTTCGAGTATCCCGTATCATCGTTCACCACCTGCGACCGACGCATCGTTGGATGCGCCAATCGTACGATCTCCTCCGTCTCCGCCTCGCTCAAAAAATTTCTATACACGTACGCGCGCGGCGACGCCGAAATCTGTTCGATCCACTCCCTCGGCCGCTCTCCGCCACCGCTCGCGCCGCCCCCCCC
>VIBD01000030.1:0-23227 GCA_009618245.1 Ostreococcus sp. SAG12 | reverse complement strand
GGGGGGGGGGGCGGCGCGATGGGAAGCGCGGTCGAGAGCGGTGATGGGACGACGGCGCGTTTTTAAATTGCGGCGGGACGGCGCGCGGGACGCGACGACTGATGAATGCACGCGGCGCGATTCGATCGTAGGGGATACGCGACGTCTGGATTGAACAAGAAGACTCTCATCGATGCCGTGGCGGCGGAGACGGGTGAGACGAAGGCGAACGTCGGACGCGTGTTGACGGCGACGTTCGATAAGATCGGCTCGACCGTTCGCGCGGGCGACAAGGTGTCCATCTCCAAGTTTGGCACGTTTTCCAGAAAGTCTCGCGCCGCGCGCGAGGGACGTAACCCGTCCACGGGTGCGCCGTTGAAGATTCCGGCGTCCAATTATCCTTCGTTCAGCGCGAGCTCGGCGTTCAAG
This sequence comes from Ostreococcus sp. SAG12, assembly GCA_009618245.1. Lineage (NCBI taxonomy): Eukaryota > Viridiplantae > Chlorophyta > Mamiellophyceae > Mamiellales > Bathycoccaceae > Ostreococcus > Ostreococcus sp. SAG12. The sequence goes on along the minus strand of VIBD01000030.1, from coordinate 22,819 downwards.
GACATGGTGAAGGGCAAATAAACGAGACGCGTCGCATTCGGACGAATCGAACAGTTTAAGTTTTTGTAACAACAACCCATCGTGACCTCGACCTCGACCTCTCACGATGTCTCCTCTAACGTCTCTATCGCCGCCGAGAGTTTTCCGTGGAAATCGAGCGCGGCGGCGAGCAGACCGAGCGCGTTGACCAACCGCTCGCTCGATATTTCCACCCCCGGCGCGTCCACCGCGTCCTCGAACGAAAGCACGCCGTCGACAAAGTCTTGAAACATCGCCAACGCGGCTTCCCGTTTCGAATTTTCCGCGCGCGCCACGCGCGCGCGCAACGCCTCCTCGCTCTCACTCTCCGCGTCGCCGTTCGCGAGCGCGCGTCTCGCGTCTCTCGCGTCTCTCGCCGCGTCTCGCCACTCGTCTCGAGAACACGCGATCGAAAACACGTACGACGCCACCTCCGCTCGCGCGCTCCATCGCACGAGACGATCGAGCGTGGATTTCTCTCGCATCGTCACCCCCGCTTTGCTCAACCACACGCCCTGTTCGAGAAAGTAATACGCGCCCTCGAGCGCGGCGCACGCCGCCGCCGCGCTCGCCCATCGCCTCCACCCGCGTTTCCCGTCCGCCTCCGCGTCTCGCGCGACGTCTCGCAGATCGGCGACGTTACCCAAAAACTTTCCGACTCGAAGCGCGCGTCGCGCGTTTCCGAGCGAGCGCTCGAGGGCGGTGCCCGCGCGAATGAATTCGGCGGTCGACGTGGAGGCGAGCGCGGAATCATCTCGACGCGCGCGCGTCTCCGCCTCGCTCACGGCGAGGATGAGCGCGTACCGCGCGAGTTTCATCGTCTTATCGATTCCCTCCCGACGCTTCAGGAGCGTCACGGCGACGTCGAGCGCGTCGTACGTTGTTCGTTTGCCCATTGTCGAAAAGCGCGAGAGACAGTTGAGGAGTGAAGACGACGCGAACGGGCGCGGTGTCGACGCGTCGCGTGTGATCACGAATGAATGGAGACGTCGAAGATACACGAGAGTACGCGCGGTCAGGGATGATTTAAAGATCGTTCACGTCGCGGCCGTCGATGAAATCGATCACCTTCGGGACGACGTTCTTCAGAGCCGCCGCCGCCGCGGCGAGGTTCTGAAGAAATTCTTCCTGCGTCGCCACCGGTCCGTCGACGATGTCGGTGATGGTTTTCACGGCGATGACGGGAATTGAAAATAAATGCGCGACGTGCGCGATGGCGGCCGCCTCCATCTCCTTGACGCTGGCGTCGTATTCGTCCATCAACGTGCGGCACGTCTCCGTGGCGTCGAGCGAGTTCCCCGTGCACACCGTCCCGCGCTTACACCCGAGGTGTTCCGCCAATTTCGGCGTCGGCCACGCGTCGTACTCACCCACACCGTAGACGTCGTATCCCGGAATCTGAATTCGACGGTCGTGGTTCTTGAACGTCGTGGCTAGATAGACGTCGCCGACCTCGCCCCCGCGCTTGGAGAAACCGCCCGCCGTGCCCGCGTTCACGATCACGTCCGGCTTGAGCGTCACGCACGTCTCGTACGTCGACAACGCAGCGCCGACCGTGCCGACGTTACACACGCCGTGTTTCACGCACGATCCGGCGCAGACGACGGAAATTTTCGCCCCGCTCGGGAGCGTCCCGCCGTACACGCGCATCGGCGCCTTCCCACCGGCGCGCGCGACATGGTTCGAGAAAATGACGCCGCGCGCGCGTCGTTGTGAAGCGCTTCGATGTGAAAATGGGCGTCGACCGCAGTGCGTCGCGCGACGCGTCGGTGGTCGAGGACGCGCGAGAAACATGACGAATAAACACTCCTGAGCGCGAATTCCGCGATCGAGCGAGAGACGCTCGCGCGCGATCGACCGTCATGGCGTCCGACGAGTTGAGCGCGCTCGAGAAATTGTTATGCCTCGACGACGAAGATTACCTTCGCACGACGCTGGACGCGCACGCGAGGGCGACGAGCGAGGCGGACGAGGGCGAGATCGAGCGTGAACTCATCGCCGACGCGTTTCGAGAGTTTAAGGCGACGAGCGTGACGTTCGAGTCGTGGGCGCGAACGGCGAAAAAGTTGTCTGTTTGTCGTCGGCGAGAACGCGAACGCGTCGCGGCTGTGGAGTTTTTTATCGGGAGACGCCGCCGGAAGGTCGCCGTGCGAGCGCTTCATGCGTGGCGCGCGAGGGCGCGACGAGGCGCGCGCGTGCGAGCGCTGACGAGGCGAGTGGAGACGCGTTGGTGGACGACGCGCGGGACGGCGGCGTTCGTCGCGTGGGCCGACGCGGCGGCGACGGCGCGCGTTCGGCGAACGCAGATACTCGAGGAGGCGATGAGGATGCGAAACGTTCGAACGCTGCGTACACACGTGCGTTTTTGGCGCGAGCGTACGCATTGGCGTCTCTTGAACGACAGGGCGAAAGTGTGGAGAGCGCTCAAATTGGAATTGACGGCGTTCGCGCGATGGACGCGATTCGTCGTCAACGCGAGGGCGACTCGCGATGCGACGCGACGCGCGATCGAACATCGCGAGCGGGTGATGAAACGACGCGCGATGAGACGGTGGCGCGCTAAGCTCGGTCGAGCGCGCGCGTTCACGAACGCGAGGGTCGTGACGGTTCGATTTATCATGTGGTGGCGACGCGTCGAAGACGCAAGAGAGCTCGCCGCGCGCATGCGTTTCGCGGTGCGACACGACGTCGTGCGTCTCACCGTCGGCGCGTTCGCGCGGTGGTGCACCGTGACTCGAGAAATCCGCGCGCATAAGCGAGACGTGGCGCGCGCGGAGACATTTCATCGAGAGACGCTCAAATCTGGAGCGTTTTTCGCGTGGCGGGCGGCGACAAAGTGCGCTCGGACGCTCAACGCGGAGATGAAGATGCGCGCGTTCGAGCGATGGCGAGAGGCCGTCGCTCGCGCGCGAGAATTAGAGACACGCGCCCAGTTCTTTCTCGACTCGCAGGCGATCAGTTTCAACGACAAGTACATGCCCGAGAGTTGTTTCGGCGTGTGGAGAGACTTCGTCCTCGCGCGTCGACGACGATACGCCGCCATGGAATTCGAAGAGACGTGGCGCGCGAGACGCGCGTTCGTGACGTGGAGACGCGCGACGACGCGGGACGACGATGTCGAACCCAAGAGCGAGAACGAGAACGAGTCGTCGACCGCCAACGCGCCGGTACGGACGTAGTCGTCCCGCTCGCCGCCCCCCCTAGACCCACCGCGCGATAGATAGACGATAGATGATGACTATAGCACGCATAACGTGGCCGATTACAACTCACAACCGAAGAGCGCGCTCACGAAAACGTCGACGGATCGTTCACGCCCAACATCGACTCGATCGTAAACTTGAAGAAGAAGTACCCGCCCGCGCCCGCGGCGACGACGAGCGCCGCCGTCTGCGGCTTCTTCAACAGTCCCACCACCGGTCGTCCGAACATGTACGCGAACCCGACCATGATGGAGATCGAAAACCTCGCATACTTGACCATGTTGGCCCAGAACGGGACCTCTCCGCCCGCGAGCGAGAAGACCTCCCCCGGCGTCGTCCCCGCCGCGTTATCCATCGCCGCCGCGTCCACACCCCCCGTCGCCGCGAACGCCGTCATCGCGTCCCCCGCGTCCGCGACGCCCGATCCGAGCGTTATCGCCACCGCGCCGAGCGCCACCGCGCCGAGCGCCACCGCGCGTTCGCGCGTCGCGACGTCCTCGCTCGCGTTTTCCACGTCGCTCGCGCGTCGCGCCGTCCCTCGCGCCGCCCCTCGCGCGTCACCGCCCGCGCGTCGCATCGCGCCGCACCGCACGACGCGCGCGCGCGTCATCCCTCGCGCCGTCGTTCGCATCGTCGTCGTCGTCGTCGTCATCGACGCGCGCGCGACGACGAATGACGTCGGGCTCGTTCGACGCGTCACTTCCCATCGCATCCATCGCGCGAGGGACGCGACGAGGGAGTCTCGCGGAGACGCGCGACGCGCGCGACTCGAGCGCGACGTCTTCGAGCGCACCGCGTCGTCCCTCGACCGCGTCGCTCGGGCGCACGCGACGGGGAAGGTCGGATTCGAAAGATGCCTCCGAAGAAGAGAAAGATTTCATCGACGACGCGCGAGGCGACCGACGCGACGTCGTCCGCGCCCGAGCGACGGAAATCGACGACGACGACGCGTTCGTCCGCGAGCGACCCCGCGCCGCGCGCGGGTGGACGCGGTCGGGGAGGTCGAGGAGGTCGAGGAGGTCGAGGCGGCGGACGCGCGACGCCGACGAAATCGAAATCGACGACGACGAAATCGAAATCGAAATCGAAATCGACGACGACGCTCGAGCGCGTGAAAAACGCCGACGCGAACGGATCGTCGGTGGCGTTGACGAGATCCATGGATAAGAGCTCGCGAGAGGCGACGTCGGCGATGCGGGCGAGTTGGAAATTATATTACGTCGCGTCCTTCGCGGAGACGTACGGCGAGGCGTTGCGACTCCCCGCGCGAGACGTCGGCGCGTGGGAGCGCGCGCTGCGAGATCCATCGGAAAATATGTGGATCGTCGAGTTTTATCTGCGCGTGTGGGTGAAGAAGCACGACGAGGTGATGGACCCGCCGACGGCGCAGAGCAGGGCGTTGTTGTTGATCCCGGAGGATTGGGAACGCGAGGAGCGGCGCGTCGCGCCGCGCGCGATGAAACGCATCGGCGTCGAGTACGACGTCGACGCGCGAGGTGGGTTCATGCGTGCGAGCGCGATGGATCGCTTGGACGTACTTTTCGCCGTGTGCGATGAAGCGTTGGATCGGCGAGAGTGGTCGGCGGGGTACGCGTCGCGATCTGCCGAACGACTGGAACGCGCGCGCGCACGCGCCGATAAATGCGCCGACGCGAAGAAACGAGCCAAGGTGTTTCGAGACGTCGATCGAGGCGTGCACGGTGAATCTATCGGAGAAGACGCCAAGGGATGTTCGTATTACGTCACGGCGAACGATGCGAGACTGTTTCGATCGTCGCCGCCGTCGGCGAGCGGATCCGGAGACGCCGCGCCGACCGCGCCCATCGAGTGGTGCGCGCCCTTCGTCTCGCTCGACGAGGTGACCGCGTTCGCGAGATCGATGAAGAAGACCACCGATAGACGTGAAAGGGCGCTGTACGAATACCTGACCGAAGACCACATTCCGTTTCACGAGGATCGTCTGAGACGACTCGAGGAGGAGAAAAAGGAGGAGGAGAAAAAAGAGGACGCCGAGCGCGCAGCGAGGGAAAAGGCGGAGGAACAACGAAGACGCATAGAATTGATTGAAAAGACGGCGAAACGATCGGATAGACTCGGTGCGAAGAAGGCGGCGCTAGAGGCGGTGGCGGTTCGAGACCGAGAGCCGGAGACAATCTCGTTCGATCGACAGAAAGAAGTGTTGGAGGATTTACGTCGATGGTTGTTGACGCCGCCGTCGCTTCGCGAATCGGACCAACCGCCGCATGACGTCAGAGAACGGATGCTTCTCGTCGTGAATCGAGTGTGTGACTTTCGCATGCCGAAGTTGAAACCGCGCGGACGCGCGTGGAGAGGGTGGTGCGTTCTCATGTGCGGCGACGACGACGATGAAACCGACCCGGACTCGTGGTCGGACGCCGCGGTGTGCGTCGATTACGACGCCGGTCACGACAAGGTTCGCGTGTATCATCTCGAGACGGGGACGATGGAGTTTATCAACATGGATGCCGTGCCCGTGCGCCTGGGGTACGCAACGCCGTACATGAAGGAGATGTTTGATAAGAAGGGACGCCCGCGCGTGTCGCGCGAATGTGTACGGCGGGAATGCAGCGATCTGTGCGTAAATCGGTCGCCTCCCATCGTGATCTACACCGGATGTTGGCGCGACCACATCGTCGGCGAGGGCGTGCCTTCGTACGGCGACGTCGGGAAAATCATGTTACAAGTCCAACACCACGACGACATGTACGCCGAACTCGACGGCGAATGGGAAGCCAGTCTATACGAAACGACGGAAACGGACACGGATGCGGATGCGGAAACGGAAATCGTCGTCGAGACCGCCGATAAACCCGTCGAGAAACAGACCGAAGACGACGACGAAGAGACCACCACCACCGTCGTCCTCGACGACGTTCCCTCGAGCGAATGAATGCGCGCGTGAATGAATGATTCCATGAATCCAAAACTCCACACTCCGCGGCGAATGCCCACCGCGCGCGCGCACGCGTCACCCCTCCAACGCGCGCGTCACCCGCATCTCCTCATTCGCTCCCCACGAACGCCCTCCCGCGCCCGCACTCGCGTCATGGGCCGTCAACACGACGACCGATGGACGTCAGCCTCCACCATGCACGTCATCGAATCTCTCGACGATCTCCGCGCCCTCGTCGCGTCGGACGACGTCAAGATCGTGTGCGTGGGCGCGAAGGCATCCCTCGAGACTCCCGAGTTCGCGCGCGCGGTGTTCGGGACGAACGAGCGCGCGATCACGACGTTTCACAAGATGGTGTCCTCGATTTCAGCCGAGTCGACGCGGAGCACCGTGTTGACGTTTGGCTCCGCCGACGAGGGCGCGACGTTGGTGGAACTCGTCGTGTGCGCGCTTCCAGAAAAAGCGTCGAGACATAACTCGCCGATATCGTCGCACTCGATCGCGTCCATGGCGAAAGCGGCGATCGGGGATCGGAAGAGACGAGCGGCGTGCGTGGTGACGGCGCTGCCGGAGGCGACGTTCGCGGCGAGCGCGGCGAGCGCGATGGCGAGGATCGTACCGCCGTATAGGAATAAGTATCGCGCGCCGGACGCTGAATTAGATGGAGATGTACACGTGGGTGTCGTGGTGAAGGGTGAGGTGTGGAACGGGGCGGAATTGCGATCGTTGCCCAAGGCGACGAGACGGTGTCAGGCGCTCGTGGACGCGGCGCCGAACGAGTTACATCCCGACGCGTTCGTCGACGAGGCGACGCTCGTGGCGAGAGAGCTCGGGTCAACGGTGGAGGTGGTGGAGATTAAACGATACGATCAACTCGTGCGCGAGGGGTACGGATGCATCGCGGGCGTCGGGAGCGCGTCCAGTCGAGACGGGAGAGAACCGGCGTTGGTGCATTTGCGATTTACGCCGTCGGCGTGCGTCGATCCGTCGACGCCGTCGGTCGCCTTTGTCGGTAAGGGCATCACGTTCGACACCGGTGGATTATCCCTCAAGTCTAAAGATGGCATGTGCGGCATGAAGACGGACATGGGCGGCGCCGCGGGCATGCTCTGCGCGTTCGAATCCATCGCGCGAGAGGACGCCGAATGCGCGTTCGCGACGCCGCTCGATCTCGTCTTGTGCGTCGCCGAGAACGCCATCGGCTCCGGCGCGATTCGTCCCGACGACATTCTCGTCGGCAAGAGCGGAAAGACGGTCGAGATTAACAACACCGACGCCGAGGGCCGTCTCGTGTTGGCCGACGGCGTCGCCTACGTCACCGATCCCGCGCGCGCGTCGAGCGCGCCGAGACTCGTCGTCGACATGGCGACGCTCACCGGCGCGCAGATGATCGCCACCGGACGCAAACACGCCGGTCTCGTCACCGACGACGAGGACATGGAGAAACTCGTCGTCACCCTCGGTAAACTCACGGGCGATCTCGCGCACCCGCTCCCGTACGCGCCGGAGATTTTCAAATCTGAATTCGCGAGCAAGGTTGCCGACATGAAAAACTCCGTCGCCGATCGATCCAACGCGCAGTCGAGTTGCGCGGGTCAATTCATCGCCAATCATCTCCACCCGGAGTGGACGGCGCGCGAGGACACGGCGTGGATTCACCTCGACATGGCGGGACCCGGAAATTTCAAGGATGGCCTCGCGAGCGGGTACGGCGTCGCGCTGCTCAACGCGTTATACAAGGCGGTGGACGCGGCGAGCGGCGAATAAAAAAGCGCGCGGTACGGACATCTAACTCTTTTCTACATTTACGACTACTCTCCCTTGGACTTGCCCGCGCGCACCCTCGACACCATCGTACGCCTCGCCCTCGCGCGTTTCACCGCGTCTCGACCCTCGAACGCGCCCGGAAACTCCACCGCGCACAGCGCCAACGCCTCGCACGCGATGGTCCCCGCCCAGTGCGCGAAGTACGTCTCGCCGCCGCTTCCAGCGCACATCCTCGACGCCGCGTACCACGTCGCGCACAGCACGAACGCCAATCCATCGCACGATCCAATCTTCGTCGCGACGTACCCGAAACCGAGCGTCGCGACGCGCGCGCGTCCCCATCCCGGCGTCGTCGCCGCGAGCGCCGCCGTCGCCAACGCGCCGGCGAGCGCCCACGCGCCCATCGCATCCATCGACCCTCTCGCCCGCGCCGCGAGCGCGAACGCCGTCTGTTGCGGTACGAAGACGCGCCAGACGTGCGCGGACGTTCCCGGGGCGGTAACGAGCGCGCGCGCGGTGTCGTTCGCGCGTAATTCGAGATACGTCGTCGTGAACGTGATGAGCACGCCGAGCGCGGCGATGCCTCTCGCGCGCGCGTTCACGCGTCTCGGCGCGCTCGGCGGTCGCAAAGCGTCGGTGAACGCGCGCGCGGACATGACGCACGCGAGGGCGACGCACAGAAAGACGTGCGCGGACACGGCGGTGGGAGTGCCCGCGTGCATGACGAATCGATGCGGCACAGTGTGACGCGCTTGACGACGCGCCATGGCGCTCGCGAGTCAACGCGCGGCGACGACGACGCACGCATCGCGCGCGCTCGGTCGTCCGCGTCGCATCGCGCGCCGGGATGGACGAACGCATCGCGCGAGCGCGACGGATTCGGCGCGCGGGTGGACGCGCGCGGGTGAGGGAAAAGACGTCTCTGGCGACGTCGAGTGCGTCGCCGTGGTGCGCGCGGACGGCGCGCGAGGGACGATCGCGACGGGGCAACCGTTTCTCGATCACATGATCGATCAACTCACGGCGCACGCGCAGTTGGGGGTGGACGTGCGAGTGACGAGAGACGGGGCGGCGTGCGAGGAGACGAAGGACTCGGGCGAGCACGACGCGCGGCGGTTCGAGACGGTCGGACGCGCGCTCGGACGGGCGATTCGGGAGATGTTGGTGAGTGGGCGCGAGGCGGGGGCGGGCGGGGGCGCGAGGGCGCGATTCGCGAGTCCGTTGGACGAGGCGTACGCGACGTGCGAGCTCGACCTGTACGGCGGCGGGGGGTTGGAGACGTTTGCGCTCGCGCCGTACGGACGGCCGGGGACGGCGGGACGTTCGCACATCGGTACGTACCCGACGGCGCTCACGGAGACGTTTTGGCGCGCGCTCGCGGAGGAATCGGGGGTGAGTCTTCGATTGGTGAAGGAGCGAGGGGATAACGCGCACCACATCGTGGAATCGACGTTCAAGGCGTTCGCTCGTGGATTTCGAGCCGCCATGGACGCGGTGGAGGGGATCGACGTGTACGACTCCAAGACGAAGAGCGATGAAGTTCGTCAGAGCTCGATCAAACGATCGACGAAGGAGACGTCTATCGACGTCCAGCTCGATTTGGACGCGTCGTCCGACGGCGCGACGGTGAGCACGGGCATCGTCGCTCTCGATGGGATCTTCGCCGCAATTCAGCGCGAGGCGAACATTTCTTTAAAGATTGACGCCACGGGTGATTTATGGATCGATGATCACCACACGGCTGAGGATGTTTCTATCGCCGTCGGTCAGGCGTTGAACAAGGCGCTCGGGACGAAGAAGGGGTGCAACCGCATGGGCAGCGCCACCTCCACCGAGGGCGACGCCACCGTCGAGTGTGTCATGGATCTTAGCAACCGTCCGTACTTGGGGTACGGTCTCGAACTCGAGAGCGATAAGATTGGTGATCTGAGCGTGGAGATGGTCGAGCACACGTTTATGAGTCTCGTCTTCAACGGACAGATGACGGTGCACTTGGTCGAGCACGCGCGCGGTAGCGACGAGCACGAAGTCGTGACGGCGGCGGCCAAGGCGTTCGGTAAGTGTTTGAAACAGTGCGCGGCGATCGATCCTCGCCGCGCAGGCTCCGTCGCGTCTAGTAAAGGAACGCTCTCCGTCTAGGCAGAACGCGAGCTCTCGATTAAATTTGATTTATCCGACATTTTGCTACATTTACATCGTCGTCGCGCTATCTACTTTACTTTCCTCGAGATCGCCGAGATGTCACTTTTGCAGAATTCTCGACATCAACGTCTTCGCTTGATCCTTGATGGCGCCCAGCGCCGTCTTCGTCTCTCCCGGGTCCCGTTCGTCGACGTCGCTCTTCGCCGCCGCTCGCTCCGTTCCGGACGCCACGTGATCCACCACTCTCTTCGCCGCCGCTCGCAGCGCCTCTTCATCGACGATTTCCCTCACCAAACTCTCATCCACCTCGCGCAACACGTCGTTCACGTCCATCAACTCCATCAGCGCCTCCTCGCCCCCGTCCGCCAACAATTCGTCGGCGTACTCCGTCAGCGGCATAGTCTTTATTTTCTTAGGCATCGATCTCCACTTCGCCTTGAAATCGGACTCCATCTTACGGATCTCATCCTTACTCGCCGCGTCTAACTCGCTCGTCAGGCGACCCACTGCGTCGATATCGCGAGCGCGCGCGTCCTTCGTCAGTCTCGTCGTCTCGGGGGAACCACCGCGCGGGAACGCCAACAGTCATGCGAGTCTGCGCGTCGTCTACCGCGCGTCCACGTCGTCGCGTCTCGCGCACCTGCGTCCGTGACCGCGCTGATCAACCGCACGATCTCCTCGTCCGACTCGAGCGCGCGCTTGCGCGACGACGCCGTCGTCGATGTCTTTTCGTTCACACGTTGATGCGTCGAACGACTCGTCGGCGTTTTCGCGGTCGCGCGCGACGCGGGCTTGCCCGACGACGGCGCGGACTTGTCGACGACGCGACCGACGCGCGTGGGCGTGTTCGCGACGTCTCGCAGCGGCGTCACGCGCGCATCGCTCGACATGGCGCGCGGACGAATGAGGACGAGCGCGTCGGCGAGACGCCGCGCGCGGCCGCGCGCGAAAATGTCGAGCGCATCGAGCGCGTTCTCGCGCTCGAGGATCCAGAGGAGGGGGGCGAGAGGATGAAACGAATGACGCTACGATGGTTCTATGTCTACGTTACCAATGACTACGCTATGAATCCTCGCTCGCGGGCGCGCCGAGCTTGACGCGCTCCACCAACGCGTCGTGCTCGCCCACCAAACGCGCCACCAGCTTCTTGCTCGTCTCCTGAAGGTGCCCAGCGATGAATACCTCGTCCAGTACGTAGTGCGCCTTGTGAAAATTGAACACCAAGTCCAACTCGCACACGTTTCCAAAGTACTTGTCTAGGATTTCGACGTAGTGCTGAATCATCTCCAGCGTCACGAGCTCGTTCGCGTCTCGATCCACGGCGAGGCAAAAGTACAGGCTCGCGTACTTTCTGTACACGAGCTTGACGTCCTTGTACTCGACGACGTTGCACGATTTCGCCGGGCGCGGGATGATGGCGCTCATGACGTCCCGTTCGATGCGCTTGCGCGCCTTTTGATTCGTGAGCACGTAGTACTTGCTCAGACGAATCTTCGACTGTTTACTGAATAAGAGCGCGTACCGAATCATCGCGCGCGTCGAGAGGGGTCGTCGTCGCCGTCTCCCGCCCTCGCGCCGCGTCTCACCGACGCGTCGACGCGGAGTGCGGTCGAGCGCATCGCGCCGCGCCGGCCGATTCGTGACCGATGACGTACATAAAATCGTCTATTATCGGACTTCCTAGACATACTTTACATATTTTAAAACGATACAAAATGTTATCCAGAACCTCGGATATGCTCGAGGATTAAGATTAGCGGCGTCAGACCGCGCGCGGAAACTCCTCGAGCTCGCGCGAAGATCGCGCCGAGCGCTCGAGGCTTCAGTCATGATCACCGTCACCTCTCGATGCGCCCCGCTCGCGCGGCGAGAACGCGCGGCGCCGACGAAGGCGGTCGCCGCGGCGCGCGGCGGCCCTCTGGGTCGCGCGTCGGGGCGCGCGAAGATTCGCGGCGCCCGCCCGCGCGCCATCAGTGATCCGGCCGAGGAAGAGGAAGACGAAGTCTCCGTCGCGTCCGGCGTCGCCGACGCGGCCGCGGACGAGAAGAAGACGTCGTGGGGGTTCCTGAGCCCGTTCGGCGCGTCGTCGGCGGTGCTCGAGCAGACGTCGGAGCTCAACGAAAAGATGAATGGACGGCGTAAACGCGCGGAGGAGGTGAAAATCAAGGTGGATGGACAGTGGTACGACGCGTCGGGGTGGGCGTTGGCGCACCCGGGCGGAGCGGGATTCGTTCGCTTATTGAACGGACAGGACGCCACGGACGTGTTTTACGCGCTGCACTCGTACGGGCCGAACGGGAGTGACGAGGCTTTGCGTCGTTTGCGCGCGTTGCCCAAGTGCGACGCGCCGTACAATTCCGAGGAGGGCGAAACGCGTCGACTTACGGTGGCCAACGCGGAATTCGGCGCGTTGAGAGCCAAGCTCGAGGAAGAGGGTTGGTTCAAGCGCAACTTCTTGTCTGAGGTTTCGGTGTTGGCCCAAGTCCTCGGCTTGTACATTCTCGGCCAAGCGATCGCGGCGACAAATCCTGTCTTGGCGGCCATCTCGATCGGACTCGGTATGCAACAGGCAGGTTGGCTCGCGCACGACTACGTGCACGGCCGAGGCAAGTGGTGTTCGATGATGCGCTGCTTTGGCGCTCTAACAAACGGCTTCTCCGCCGAATGGTGGTCCCACAAACACAACATGCATCACTCCTTCACGAACATCGACGGTAAAGATGGTGACATCAAACTCGAACCGCTCTATTATTTGTCTCCTCCCGAGACCAGTGGACGCCCGGATAGCTGGCTTCGCAAGTATCAGCACATCTACGGCTACCCGCTTTACGCGATGACGTACATTCTTTGGCGGCGTCACAGCGTCGCGAGCGCGTGGGCTCGCAAGGACAAGGCGGAGCTTGTATTGCTCGCCGCGCACTACGCGTGGCTCTTTGGTGCTCTTCCCTTGGGCGTCGCCATCGGGTCCATGCTCATCGGCGGCTTCTTGGTCGGCTCTTTGGTTACGGCGACACATCAGAGTGAGGAAATCATGTACGAGGACGGATCGTTCGTGGATGTTCAATTCAGAAGTACTCGCGAAGCCGATGTGAAGAACCCCTTCGAGCGATGGCTCTGGGGCGGCATGGACACGCAGTTGATTCATCATTTGTTCCCCACGATGCCGAGATACAAGCTCCATCGACTTCGTCCCATCGTTCAACAGTGGGCGGAGAAGTACGGCTACGACTTCAGAATCTCCGATTCGAGAGACATTTTGAAGAAGAACTACAAGCATCTCGAGAATATCGCCGCGCTCGAGACGATTTAAATATTCGCGCTTATTATTTCGCTTGTTTATGACTGTACTCTTAGGATCAAGGATCAATTCATATCACTACTAGTAATTGCAACGCACTTCAAGCCGCTTGATTTACTTTTTCATCATCGCTCTAAAAACCACGACGGTGTTCGCTAGGAGGGCTACGCTGGACGCTACCTTTTGCAGAGCCCCAGCTCTGAAGAGACCCTCGCGCTTCGGGAGCGGGAGCCTCTTGTGCGTGAAATCCACGCCCTTGTCCTTATTGCAGATTTGACCCTTACCACGAAGCAAGCATCGCGTGGTGAGCAAACCCTCGACCCCAACCGGGCCACGGGCGTGAATGCGAGACGTAGAGATCCCAACCTCCGCACCGAGACCGAATCTGAAACCATCGCTGAAGCGCGTGGATGCGTTGTGGAACACGCACGCGCTGTCGACTCGCGCGATGAACTCGTCGGCGGTCTTTTGGTTGGACGTGACGATGCAATCCGTGTGCGCGGAACCGTTCGCGTGAATGTAATCGATGGCGTTGTCCATCGAATTCACGAGCTCGACGGTGCACTGCAATCCCCCGTATTCGTGACGAAGCGCAGGTGCCTCCGGAATGTTGAGCTCCTTGGAGCCGCGCGGACCGCCGAAAAGTTCGACACCCGCGGCGCGGAGCGCAGTCATGAGCTCGGCCGCGCCTCCACTCGCGACCAAAGAATCGTGAATGAGCAACGTCTCGAGGGCGTTGCACGCGGCCGGGTAATCAATCTTCGAATCGATGGCAATCTTCGCCGCCATGTCCAAATCTGCATTCTTGTCAACATACACGTGCACGACGCCATCCGCGTGTCCGAGCACGGGAATCTTTGTGTTGTTTTGAATGTACGTCACCAACGAGTTGGATCCTCGCGGAATGACGAGATCGATCACGTCGTCAAGCTTCAAAAGATCCGCCACTGCTTCTCTTCCCTCGATGAGACACACGCACTCCTTCGGAATGCCGAACGCCGCAAACTCGTCCACGATGACCTCTCTCAATTTCGCGTTCGAGCTCGCCGCTTCCTTCCCACCCTTGAGTAACAACCCATTCCCCGTTCGCAGCGCCAAAGACGCGATCTGCGGCAGCGCGTCCGGTCGGCTCTCAAAAATGATCAACAACACGCCCAACGGCGCCGTCACCTTGGTCAGCGTCAAACCCTTCGCGAGCTCCATGGCGCTCAGAGGCTTCCCGATCGGCTCCTCCATGTTCGCGATCGCCCGCGCGCCGTCCGCGAGCTGCTTCACTTTGCCCGGCTTCAGTTTCAATCGCTGCAAGAGCGCCTCCTCGACGTCTTGATTCGCGGCGGCGCGGGCCATGTCTTCGTCGTTCGCGGCTTGGATTTCATCCTCTCGACGCTCGAGGGCGTCCGCGACGGCGCGGAGGAGCTCGACGCGCTTGTGCGAGGGGAGTTGTTGGAGCTTACGACTCGCATCGCGAGCCTTGCGCGCGAGCGTGGCGGTATCGGCCATGATGCGTGCGTGACGCGCCGATGTGTCGGGAGGGTAGGTCATCCGCGTTCGGGACGAGTCGGGACGACGACGAAGAGCGAGGATGGTCGAGGATTGTGAGCGTGTGATTACGACGTGGCGGTAATTCGGTGACGAATTGCGGTGGTAATTCAAAACGTGAGTATGGATGCGAAGCGAAGGGAGAGCGCGCGAATTCCCGTCGGCGGCGGAGGTGGTCGAACGAAATACGACGACCAAATCGACGGCGGCGAGGGCGGATTCGCGAGACCGCACGCGACGAGTGCGCGATCCAGTCCGACGTCTCGAGCGAAGAGAAAGAGAACGACGGCGAAGAGAAGGATGGAGAAGGAGAGTGGGATGAATTCGGTGACGATGACCCAGGCGACGGTTTTGTCGTACCTGGCGGCGTACAAGCCGCGCTTGCGGAGACGACGAACGCGTACTGCCGCGCGAACGTTGTCGAACGCGCACACTGGCCACCGGCGCGAACCATCGTACGGGACAACGTCGTCGCCGAGCGGCGCGCACTCGATGTGTGCGCGTGATTTCGCCTCTGGATGCCACGGGTACGGGTATCTCGTCGCCGCCGAATTCCTCGCGAAACGAAACGTCTTCTCCGGCGGATTTTCCTCGTAAATCCGAAGCGCGCGCTCGATCAGCGCTTGCACTTGTTCCAGTTGTTTGTCGACCGACGACTCCGGGTCGGAGACGCGCATGTCGTTCATCGTCGACAGCACGTCGAGCTCGTCCTTCGATTCCGCTAAAATATCTTCTCGCCGCGCCTCGATGAGCGCCGCCCCCACGTACACGGGAAACAGAGGATGCGACGCGATGAAGGCGTCCAGCAGTCTCACCGCGATCTCTAACCGATCGACCCTATGCAAAAACCAACACACGAACCAACTCACGGCGTAAAAAGGCGGCACGGAGCGCAGCTTGGCGTCGAGCTCGGCGTCGCGAATTCGCGTCAGATCCGCGAGCATCGCCACCATCTCCATCGTTCCCGAGATGCTCTTCCTCGTGTGATCCCGTGCGTGCCACAAAAACACGCGCTCCAATATCGCCGCGCACACCCCGTCGCCGCCACCACTCTCGTCCCTATTCGCTCGACATCGATCGGCGAACGCCAGGACGGTCGCCACGTCGTGCAAGCCTTGCACGTAGTGCACGCCCGCCGATTTGTGCGCGTTCAGCGCCGAAAACAACGCTCGCCCGATCTCCTCACGAATCTCTTCCAACTCATCCTCCCCGGCGTACTCCGACTCGAACTGCTGGCCCGCCCTCGCCACGTCCGCGCGCACGACGCGCTCCTCCGCGCACTTCGCCGCCGCCGACGCCGAGAACGCGCGCGCGTCTATCGCGCCCGCGTCGATCCCGAGCATCCTCGCCCAATCCACCGTGCGACGCGAGAGATCGCGTCCCAATCCGCGCTCTCGCGCGAGGCGACGAAGCGCGCTCACCGCGACGTCGTCGGCGTCGTCATCGACGACGTCTCGGCGCGGTAACCGTCTTCCCCATCGCGCGTTCGCCCTTTCCACGGCGTTCGCGCGCGTCGACGTCGACGAGGAGGACGCGACGGGGGAGACGACGTCGACGCCGCGCGGATGTCGGCCGCACATGTCGACCGCGGACGGACGCGCGTGAGTGTGCCGCGATCGAATGACGTTCGGGTCGATGCCGTTCGAGACCAAGACGACAGATGTCCGCCTCGTCATCGCTTCGCGAGGCGACGCGATGGTCACCGTGCGCGGGACGTGCGAAGAGATGTGTCCCGCGCGCGAGCGCGAGGCGAGAGCGGCGAGTGGGGAGGTGCACGCGCTGGAACGAGGCGCTGGAACGAGCGTGGTGAAACGGTATCGACGGACGGTGCGGTCGGGGAGCGACGATGCGGAGAACGTGCGCACGATCGGTGCGCTGGAACGCTCGGTAGATCGCGTGTTGGACGCCGTCGCGCGCGTGGCGCGCGGAGAGGAGTCGGCGTGCGCGATGAGCTCGTCCCGCGCTTTCGCCGACGACAGACTTCGAGCGGTGCGACAAGATTTGAGCATACAGGGGATATTCGCGGAGGATCCGGACGCGTGCGCGAGAGCGGGGGCGCTTTTGGAGCGTATGGTCGCGTACGCCGTCGTGAGCGAGCGCGAGAGGCGCTCGGGGTTGAACGGGGCGTGTGATTTCGGAGAGGCGAGGCTGCGCGACGAACAGTTGGGGAAAACGTTCGGCATGTTATTCAGCGTCTTCAGGGAATTAGGGGCGGGTCGCGTCGATCCGAGGCGCGTGGGAAGGGCGTTTAGTTTGTTCGCGTGCTCAACGGCGCGCGATTCGCCGGTGTCTTCTTCGGCGTGGGTGTCGTCTTCGAGCGAACTCGCGGGAGATTTGAGACGCGTCGGCGACGAGGCGCTGTCGACGTCGGACGCGCGATTCGGATTACAATGTCTGCGCGCGCTGCTCGAGGGCAATACACAACGCGTCTTCAAGCTCGTCGAGTCCGCGGAGTGTTCCTACGAGCTCGCGTGTTGTCTCGAACGACACTTTCCCGTCCTGCGCGTCGAAGCGCTGCGGTCGATGAACGCGTCGATGAACGCCACGCCGATGTCGCTGGACGAGCTCGCGCGCGTGTTGCGCTTCGACGACGCGCGCGACGCCGAGACGTACGCAAAGGCGTGTGGGTTGAGCGTGGACGACGAGACGCGGAGCGTCTCGTTTCGAACGCTTCCGTTTACGTATCCGAATTTGCGTCATCCGGACGTCGCCGAGAAACTTCGCGCGCCGTCGTCCCTCGTGGACGCCAAGCGCTTTCCACCGACCGACGAGCATCCACCGCGCGACATTTCCATCCATCTCGCGTCGTTGACCGTGAAGACGTCCGAGACACCGACGCGATAGACATAGCATAGCCGTAGAGTTAGTTACTCACCTCAGACCGTCCCTCGTCGCGTCTCCACCCTCGCGCGCGACGACGACGCGCGCTCGTTCGTTTGCGACACCATGGAGACCGACGGCACGCGCTCCGTCGTCCCACCCATCTATCCCAGCACGACGTTCGCTCGCGCGCCCGATCACGGGTTGCCCGACCATCGGGGTCGAGAGTTGTGCTACGCTCGCCCCGATAATCCCAGCGTGCGCGCCGCGGAGGAGACGCTGCGCGATCTCGAGGGCGGCGCGGACTGCGCGTTGTTTTCGAGCGGCATGGCGGCGCTGAACGCGGCGCTGGAGGGGGCGAGGCGCGCGTGCGTGGAGACGACGCCGACGCGAGTTTTCGTGGCGGCGCCGACGTGCGCGTACTTCGCGGTGCGGTTTCGAATCGTAGAGTGGTGCGCGAGCCGAAACCTCGAGGTGGTGTCGTACGATCCGGACGTTCCGTTTAGCGCGCACGGTTTGGATCCATCGGCGGAGGAGGTGCGGGAAGAGAGCGAGGCGAAAGGGCGGCGCTCGGGGTACGCCGGAAAGTCGCTGCGAACGGCGTTGCGAGAGCAGCGAGAGCTCGGGAGGCGAGCGATGATGGTGTGGATCGAGTCACCGGCGAATCCTGAGTGGGATCACGTCGACATTCAGCGCGCCGTGGACGCGGCGAGAGACTGCGACGCGTTTTGCGTGTGCGTCGACGCCACCGTGGCGACGCCGATAATCATGAACCCGTTGGCGATGGGCGCGGATCTCGTGATGCACTCCGCCACAAAGTATCTGAATGGACACGGAGACGTCGTCGCCGGCGCGCTCGTGACGAGGGTAGAGGACGAGACGTGGCGATGCGTGACGCACGAACGCAAGCTCGGCGGCGCCACGTTGGGCGCGTTTGACGCGTACTTGCTCTCGCGCGGTATGCGCACTCTCGAGCTGCGCGTGAAGCGACAGAGCGCAACGGCTTTGTGGCTCGCCAACGCGCTGAAAGATTTTATTGACAAGGTGCGAGAGGACTCTGGCGTCGAGGCTGGTGTGGTTCTGTATCCCGGTCTCGTTCCCGGTTTCGTGAAACAGTGCAAGGAACACGACGTCGAGGAACACGACGTCGATAGTTCCACCAAGCGCACGTACCACGGGGGCATGATGTCTTTGTGCTTCTACGATTTTCTGGGCTTGAGGACGGACGAGAAAAAAGTGCGCGTTGAACGATTGGTGGCATTTTGCAGAACATTTGCGACAAGTTGCAAGATTTGGACGTGCGCGACGTCCCTGGGAGGATTCGAATCGCTCATCGAACATAGATACTCTGTCGAGGAGCCTGGTAGCATGGATCCATTCGTTCCATTCGGTCTTCTTCGATTAAGCGTGGGTTTGGAAAATCGTCGCGAGTTGCTTGAAGATCTCAAGTACGCCTTTTGGCACGCGTTGGATGATATGCGCGGACGAGATACCGTGAACGCCGACTCGCTTCCGAAATCGCAAGAGCAGTAGACCTCGCCACTCAAGTAGCAGACTAGTCTAATGAATGTTTCGTAGTTGAATCGTGTCGTTACAATTCGTGCGCTATTTCTTCGTTTTCGATTTCCGTTTGAGGCTCGAGAGCATGTTCTGAAGTTCATTCGATCCGATTTCCTTTGCCTCCGAGTGAAGAGCACTGACAGCCTTGGAGCTAGATTTGTCAGCCTTCGTTTTGCGCCGTTTATCTCTCTCGCTGATGATGAGCTTCTTGTTCTGCACGTCTTTGTAACGCGGATCTGTCGGATCGAGACTGAAATGATGAGACTCGTACAATCCGGCGAAACGGTCATCGGTGATGTCTAATTTGTTAGCCTCTCCGTCATCTTCTTCATCACTCTCGGCGCGACGCGACGCTTTGCCGCGCAAACGACGCTTCTCCGCGAGACGCTCCCTTTTGGATTTCTTCTTCTTGGGCTCATCCGTGTCATTCTTTGAGCTCATCTTTTCCGTGACGCCGTCGGATTTGCCTAAAAGTTGTTTCTCGTCCATCATGAGCAACTCCAAATCAGCTTGCGCTTGTTCGTCAATCTCACCGCGCTTAGCCTTCTTCTTCGCCTTTTTAAGACTCGTCTTGCTTGGTCCGGCGTCGTCGTCGTCAAACTTGCTCGCCTTCTGCGGCGCGCCGTCTTCAGAGTCGTAGTCCGCGTCAAAGTCAATGTCACCACCATCATCCATGAAGAATGGATCATCGAACGTGGCTGGGGCTTCGCCGTCATCGAACTCGTCGACTTTGTCGCCGTCGTCGCCTTTCTTCTTGGCGAGTCTTTTCGCTTCGCGTTTCTCCTTGCGAAGGCGTTCTTGCTTTTCGTACACCGTCTCCTTGACTCCGAGTTTACCCTCTTTTTGCTTCTTCTTGATGCGCGCGCCGAACTCTTCGAGACCCGCGTGAAACGTAACCTCCATGTCACCGTCCCCAGCTTTGGATCCATACCGCTCTTTATCGCGTTTCTTCTTGAACGCCATGGTAGACGCCTTCGCGGTATCCTCTCCGTCATCGTCAGACATGAAAAAGTCATCCCTTTCGTCTGCGCCGTCGCCCTCGGCGTCTTCGTCAATTGCACCGGAACCTCCGAGAAGTTTCGCCAGATAAGCCTTCTTCGCAGCCTTTGCGTCCTCTGGTTCCTCTTCTGACTCGGATTCGTCCTCTTCAGAGTCGGACGCGAGATAAGCGGCGAAATCTTCATCCTTCAGATTGTCCTCGGTGATTTTTCTACGGAACGTTTTGCGACGTGCGGGATCATCGTCATCCCACGATAGCTTGACGTTGGAGTGTTGCAGAGCCTTTACCTGGAACTCCGGAGCCTCGTAATCCGGGGGTACGTCCGCGGCGGAATCGCGAACTTCTCGCCCTTCAAACGTTTGATCGTCCGGCACGTACCGTAAATCAAGTTTGAAGCTCGAACGCTCGTACTCGATGCCATCGCACTCGTGATACACGCCCATGGCGGTTTTGACAGAATCGAACTCCGCTATAGCGTAGTAGTAACGCAATCTATCGCGTTCATATTGACGCATTTGTTCGTTATCGGCAGCCTCTCCTTCGCCGCCGTCGCCGCCGGAAACCTTCGCGCTACTAGTCTTCGCCTTCTTGGATTCATCCTTTTGAAAAGCACTCAGAGGACCGAGCTTGTTCTCCACCGACATCCGCTCTAAACCGAAATCACTCGGGTACACGGACACGCGTTCCAAAGATCCACCCTTTGGCGTGAACGACCTCAACACGGCGAACAAGTCGCACGCGCGAATGTGTTGCCACTCGCAGTTGACGATGGCCAATCGACGTGTGGCGTCGATCGTGGGGATATCCTTATCCGCTTCACCCACGAGCATGGTCGGGAGCACGCCTTCCTCTTGATCTTCGAGCTCATCCTCGTCCTCGCTATCGCTCTCCTCTTCGCTCGACGACTCCAACCCGATGCCTCGCATGCGGTCCATCGATTTTTCCATCTTCTCATCCATCGCCTCGTCCTCATCGTCGGAATCTTCGTCCTCCATCTTATAATACGCCTTCATATCCGCGATCTGTTTCGTCCGCGCGTCCATCTTCGCGCCCGACTTGGACGTGACTCGACGACCGCGCTTGTCCGCGCCCCCGGCCGCGCCCCCGGCGGCGAAGTTCGGATCGTTGAACACCCCCGCGAACCTCTCATCGATCTCCACCGCCGTCTGCTTCCTCGGCATCGCCATGAACCGCGGATCGCGGTGCATGGCGGCGAAACGCTCGTCCTCCACGATGTCATCTCCGTTGAATGCGCCGCCGCCACCACCGAAGCGCGGCTTTTTCTTTTCCTTTTTCTCGTCGCGCGCCATGGCGTGGGACGTTCGCGCGCGCAGAGACCGCGCGGCGTGCGTCTCTTCGCGTCTTTCGCGCGCGCGGGAGCCGAGCGCGCGGCGAGATGAACGTCGCTCGCGGCGATGAATGGAGGCGGCGGGCGCTCGTGCGCTTTTCTGTGTCCCCGCGCCGAGGCGAGACGTGATTTACATTCGACGACGCCGACGCGTCTTCGCGGCGTAGTAGCGACCGAGGACGCGCGAAGCGTAATCTAACGGTTCGTTCGCGCGATCGGCGTCGGAATCGGTGCCGGAATCGGAGAATCGTTCGTCGAGATCGTCTTCGGCGGCGTCTTCGGCGACGAGTCTTTGACGGAGTTTCGCGTCGAGCCGCTCCGCATGGAGGGCGCGTCGAGCGTGTTCCAGAGTTTCGGTGAGTTGTTTGATGGCGGTCTCGCTCGAGACGCACATTTTTCGAAGCGCGGTCGCGCGCGCGTCGCGGAGCGCGCGAACGCCGGATTTTGCAGATTCGTATCGACGAACGAGCTCGGCGCGCTCGGCGATTCGACTCGCGTGCGACGCCTCCCATTCCTTCGAACGCGTCTCCGTCTTGGTGCGCCAGTGATCGACGCCGCTCTGTAAACGTTTAATGTCCCGAGTGATTTTCGCCATTCGCTTCGCGTCCGCCTCGTCCGCCGCGCGAACGACGTCGTACGCGCGCGCGTCGTCCAACGGTTCCGTCCAATCCTCGCCGACGCCCGCCGCGCCCAAATCACCTCGTCGCACGCTTGGCGCCGTCACTCGCGCGAGCTCCCGCTCCAACTCTTCAATCTTATGTTCATACATCATCTTCATCGTCGACACGTCCTCACCGTGTTGATTCCGTATCTCCTCTCGTCGATCCTCGAACGTCGCCCGCGCGTCGTCCCGCTCGCGCTCGAACGCCGCGCGCGCCTCCTCCGCCCGTCCCAACGTCTCTCGCACCTCTCGTCCCCACTCCTCGCTCACCTTTCGATCTTCATCTTCAAATTCCTCTCGCATCGTCGCCAACGCCTTCACCGCGCGCGCCTCCACACCTCTTCGCGTCTCCTCCTCGCGCGTCTCCGCCTCCGCCAACCGTCTCCCCTGCGCCTCCGCCTCTCGTCTGTGCGCGCGCTCTCCCTCGTCCACGTTCGCGTCCAGCGCCTCGAGCGCGCGTTCACGCTCGTCCAAGACGTCATCGTGCGCCCGCGCCTCTCGAACGATCGCGTTCCGCGTCTCCGCGCGTCTCCGCGCGCGCATCACCTC
>VIBD01000002.1:0-89339 GCA_009618245.1 Ostreococcus sp. SAG12 | reverse complement strand
GAATACGCGCTCGCGAACGCCGAATTACCGTTGGACGCGTTGAGAGCGATCGCGCTCGACGACGAAGACGGTCCGGTAAATTTGTTTCACATCACGTGCGGCGAAGAGCCCATTCGCGTAGAGGAGGGCACGAGCGATGAAGGTCCGTCGAAGCGTGCGAAAACGTAAAATGCTCATCGTGGAGAGTCAAGCTTGAAGGGCGCTCACGCGGCCGCGGATTTCGTCGCCTCGGCGGAGACGCGCGACGGCTGCGAGCGCGCGTATATCGGCGCCGGATTGTACACCAACACCGGACACGGCGCGTGCGTGACGCAGTACTGCGGAAACGGAGACATGAAGACGGTGCGAAGGCGATGCGCTGAAGACAGCGATCGACCGACGACGAGCGAGCTCACGTCCGTCTGACCGAGAAAGTCGATGACGCGGTCGCGTATGTCCGCCGCCGAGCCCGTGTCTTTGTTCAGAGTCATGCGCATCACCCGACCGCCCATCTCGTTTGTGTCCTCCTTAAGGAAAGAGGACACAGAGATCATGGATCGACTCATGTTCTCCTCGACGTCCTCGGCCGTGACGTCTTTGTTTTTGCGCTGCGTCTCGTCGTAGCAATGGAGGAGAAGGACGACGTCGCTGGGAAGAATTGAAACGCACGTAGGTCAGTCGTCTCATCGCCTCAAAAAGGCGTGCACTGAAGGTGGTCATGCAAAACGAGCTACATCGCGATCGCGCCGGCGTACCTTTTCCGAATGTGTTCTTGAATGAAGTATTCGACGAGTCGTCTGGACGAATTCGAGCCAGACATGGCGATGGCGACGACGCGTTGATCGACTCCTCCGAGAGCCTGTTTCACCAAATCGTTCTGTCCGACGATTTTCGGCAGCGTCGATCGAAAGAAGAGCGTCGGCACGGGAATGCGATTCAACACGTTTTGCGTCACGCTTCCCAACAACGCGCGACGAACGAGACCGTGGCCTCGGCATCCCATGATGATCAAAGTCGGGGGTTCGATTGAAAGCCATTCGTCGTTTTTATACGACTCGTGCGAACTCGAAAATTCACCATCCACGATCGCCGCCACCGCCTCCTCCACCGACCTTTTCCCACTGAGACCGTCTATTTGCACCACCTGCACCGCCCCTTTATCCTTCGACAGCTTTCTCTCGAGTAGGCGCGCTCGAATGTATTCCGGCAACCACGCCGCCTTTTCTCGGGACGCGTCGTCCGACACCGGCACGCGCGTACATCCCACCCGCTCTCGCACCGAATCCTCGTCCGCACCGTAACTCCCCGCTAACCTCCCCGGTCCATACACCGTCGCGACGGCGCCCTTGACGTAATGCATCACGGTGACATCATCCCTCGCGTCGAGCGCGCGCGTCGCCGCGTACTCGAAACTCTTCACGTCAGCCTCGTGCGATCCCGACGCGAGAAACAGCGCGCGTTTCCCCGCTCTCTCTCGCGATTCAATCTCGGTGATTTTTCCTCCGCCCGTTTTCGTCGTCATCCGCGCTCGCGTCTCCTTCGTCCTCGCGCGAGGCGCGCGCGTGTGACGTCGAGACGCGCGTGAAAAGTTCGAGACGTCAGAGTTGGCGAGACGTCATGTCTTCGGCGGTGGCGGCGTATCGAGGACTCCTGCGCGCGCGCGCGAGAGCGTTCGCGGGAGACGAGCGCGCGCTGCGAGCGTCGATGGAGGAAATCAGGGCGAGGTTCGAGGAATCGCGAGACGTCGACGCGAACGCGGCGACGAAGAAGATCGCCGAGGCGAGAGAGGCGGAGGCATTCATTCGCGCGCACGTCGTGCAGGCGGTGCGAGAGGGTGGTGAGGGGAACTTTGCGATGACGGTTGAACCGACGCATCAGGACGTGACGATCGGTGACGCGAACGAGGACGAGGGCGGTGGGTGCGGGTCGAACGCGAAGTAGCGGCGGAGAGAGGGCGAGGCGGCGACGCGGACGGTTTATGTATTTCATCGAATGGTACGCGTCGTCCGGCACTGTAGTGTAGTGGTAGAAAAAAAATACAAAAGAAGAGTGTTGTACAAAATTCGCGGGCAAATGAATTCAGAAACATCTGCGAGCTCGTGTGTCCGCGGTCGCGCCTCGCTCGCGCGCGAGGCGTCGCCGCGGAACCGCTCGCTAGACAAAAAAATACACATCGGTGCATCTTCGCGAAGATGAACTCGACGATTGAAAAATGATTCGACGATGAATGACTTTGATCAAAGTGTCTCTCACCGCGTTCACGCGGGAACGGGACCTTTGAAGTCTTCCCGCTTGTCCTCGGCGGGCGACTTGGCGAATCGACCGCCGACGCGAACTCGCATCGCCGCTCGAATCTTGCGAGCCTCGTAGTGGATGGTCTTGCCGTAAGAGCGCGCCTTGCGCTTCAAATGGTAGCGCTCGAGCACTTCTTTTCGACCCGACCCTCCGGGAAGTTTCGATGCGTCGTTTGGATTCGAACTCGGGAAGGATGAGGAAGAACCTTTCACCGCCGACGAAGGAAGCGGTTTCTTCGGCGGACGGCCGATCGGCTTGCCCTTCTTTCTCTTGGACGCGTGTGCACCAGACGTACCCGCCTTGTCGCGCGGCGTTTTCGATTTCGACGTCGTCTTGGCTCCCTTGACGACGTCGCTCTGCGAAAACGGCGACACAATACTTGCGCTGGCGGCACGCGACAATGATAGATCAAATCCTTGAACATCTCCGAAAGATTGTTTCGAGCCGCCCGGTTTGTACATGGGCTCAACACTCTCTTCGGGAGACGGAGATTCGATGCCCATCGCGAGTCCGTCGACGCGACCACTCATCTCAGAGTTGAGCATTGAAAACGAGGGGAATCGAATGAGTCCGTCGATGAACGCCTCGTCTTCGGGCGATCGATTCTCACAATCAACTCTGAAAAAATCTATGTGATCGAAAGATGGTTCCTCGCTGGGACGTAACTGCGACCGTTTGACGAGGTTCCAAAGCATTTCATCCGAAATCTCGGTACCGAGAGCTGCTTCGTGGGATTTACTCGTACCTAAAGGTCTTCCCCGACGCATCTGCGATTTTCCCTTCTCGATGTTCTGCAACGTCTCCTCGTCCATCGGAGATTCCACAAATCCCCGCAACGACAACGCGTAGCCCGTTCCTCGCTCTCGCTCGCACGTCGCGCACAGTAACGATCCCATCAACCCGTCGTCGTTTTCGCTCATAACCTGCATCGTCGAAACCGCGCGTCAGTCGATGCGCGCGCACGGAGAATCGCGTTCGCATCACCCACGCATCTCCGTCGCTCGCGTCTCTATCGTTCGCGTTCGAAACCACCCGCCCCAACGCGTTTGCGCGTCTACTCCGCGCGCTCGCGCCGTTCCCTCGGCTTTCGTGGTCCCAGACCTAACTGTCAACCGTTTCCGAAACCTTCATTCGCGTCGAAAACGCACCGTCGCGCGCGCGCTCGCGCACTCCGTGCACAGCCAGTGTCTCGTGTGTTTTTTCGCGATCACGTTCGCGGCGTGTACCTGCGTCGCGGGTTCGCGCGCGATCCGCGTCGACATTCGTCAGTGAGAATTCCCTTTTCGCGCGCGCGCACGCCTCGTTCGCATTCACCGTCCCCTCCCGCGCGCGTTCGCGTCTCCGCGTCCCCATGAGCGCGACGAACGCGCGATAAAAAATATCCTCGCACGATTCACCGCCTCGAACGACGCGCGCCCGTCCTCGAGGACGTCGCGCGCGCGTCGTTCAAAAAAGTGCCCTCCGGCGCGCGTCTCCTCGCTCCCGCGTCGTCCCGCGGTCGCGTCGTCGCGTCGTCGTCGCGTCGTCTCGCACCGTTCGATCGCATCGTATGCACAAATTCGCATCGTCCGCCGGGCAGTATATCCGCGCGGCGGCGACCTCGCACGCGCCGCACGCCGCTCGCATCTCCTCGGGGCGCGGTGTGACGCCTCGAGGTGGTTGGGCGCGCGCCTTCTCAGTCCTCGAGCTCGGACGGTCGCCCGGCGCCGTCCGCGCCGTCGTTCGAGCTCGACGATCGAAGAGAGAGCGATCGCGAAAAGTCACGAGACGGCGGCGCGACCTCTCGCGCGGCGTCGGCGTCGGCGTCGGCGTCGGCGTCGGCGTCGAGCGCGTCGAGCGCGTCGGCTCGCGCGAAGAGCTCGACGACGTCGGCGCGTTCGGCGTACGGTGGAAGCTGCGACGCGCGCGCGATCGGACGCGTCGTCAGTCAGGACGCGCGAGCGATGCGCGCGGAATCGCGCGATCGGCGCGTCGCGGCGCGCGATCGATGGTGCGCATCGCGCGCACCTCCGGGATGGCGTCGATCGCCTCGAGCTCGGCTCGATGGTCAGCCTCCGCGCGCGTTTCCGCGTCGCCCGCTCGCGCGGAAGTCGATACCTGCGTCGACACGGACGCGCGCGCCGGATTAGTGCGTCGTTCGCGCTCGTCCGCGGCGCGAACCGCGCGCACGATCGCGACGGCACCGCGCGAATGCGCGTAAGATGCGCGCGCGCCCACCGAACGAATCGGAATCGCATCCCTCGTCCCTCTCTCGCGTCTCCCCTCGCGCCCTCGCGCGCGCTCGCGACGCACCGTGATGATCTCCTCGCGCTCCTTCGCGCCGGACATCGATTCGACGGAGGCCGAGCGCGAGACGGACGCGGACGCCCCCATCGGTGTCGAGCGCCGATGACTGCAGTGCCCGACGCTTCGAATGGCGTCCTCTCGCGCGGCGTTCGCCGTCGCGCTCGCGACGCTCGTCGGTGCGTTCGCCGCGATCGATCCCGCGCGCGCGTTCGGCGCCGGCGCGGGCTCGTGCGAACACCTCGGCGTCGGGCACGGCGTCGAGAGGCTCGAACCGGAGGAGGGAATCTTCTGGTTGAAAATCGGCGACTCGGGCGTCAACGTCCCGGGGGCGACGATTCCGGTGGAGATTCGAGGCGTGCGACCGTTTCGTGGATTTTTGCTTCGCCCCGTGGACGGGAACACCGGGGAGGCGATCGGGGCGTTCGGGGCGGACATGCCCTCGGGAACGAGGACGATGGCGACGTGTCCCGCGTTCGCGACGCACACGAGCTCGCACGTGGTCGGATACGCGTCGACGGTGATGCCGTGGATCGTGCCGCATGGATTACAGAAGGGATCCGTGGTGCGATTCGAGCTGACTCTCGTGGAGTCGTACGAACGGTGGTACGACGTGTCGCGAGAGTTTGTCGTCGGCGGCGACGGGCACGACGACGACGTGGCGTTCGACGAGTCTAGGCGCGTGATTCCGGGTGAACCGCGAGCTCCGGGAGACGTTCGCGCGCCGGGAGACGTTCGCGCGCCGGGAGACGTTCGCGCGCCCGGAGAAGCGCGCGCGCCGGGCAGAGTACGAGCGCCCAAGGTAAGAGACGCTCGGCGAGAGAATAGAAACGTCGGGGACGTGAGATCAGTGAAAACAGAGGTCGATAATCAGCGATTGAGCGATGCACGATTGATTCACGGCGCGATCATGGTCGTCGCGTGGTTATTTCTGTCTCCCTGGGCGAGTTTACTCGCGAGGTACGGTCGCGATTTCGATTCTTGGTGGTTTCGAGCGCATCGAAACGCGCAGTGCGTGGCGATCGCTTTGACCGCGTTCAGCGCGTACATCATCACGACGGTGCGCGGGTGGGAAAAACCTTGGGGTCCGCACGGTAAGTACGGTCTCCTCGTCATCGCGCTCGGATTTGCGCAGGGATACATGGGTTTCATTCGCAAGACGCTCCCGCGCATCAACTTCCAGCGTTGGCATCGAGCGCTCGGCGTCGCCACGACCGTGCTCGCGATCCGCAACTGCATCATCGGCGCCGGGATGACACAACTGTTCGAATCACACGATGTCACGTCGCCGGCATCGGGATTCCCTCGAGTGGTGAACCTCTGCGTCTTCGTACTCGCGATTACGACGGGCGTCTTGGAGAGCTCGTCGAGACGAAAGGGCACGAGTCGAGTCCACGGGAAACCGTCGAAATCGATGGTGTGAGCGTCCGTCGATACTTAATACACGCTAGCTTTAGACGCACGCGCTCGCCGATACGTAATACACGCTAGTTTTAGTCTAAAACTGTTCGAAGACTCTTTCGAAACCAACCGACGCCGCGCTCGTGCGCCGCACAACCCGCCGTCTCTGCGACGACACATCTCGAGGTCGCGCGCGCGCGTCATGCGCATCCTCGTCGTCACCGCGCTTCTGGCGTCGCTCACCGTCGCCGACGCGCGCGCGACGCCGGCGTCCCCGTCGTCGGATGCGTCGGCCAACTGTCCCAACGTCGGCGCCAGATCGCACGGTGGATGCGACGACGGCGTGCGCGCACGCGATCGCGCGTTCGACATGTGGGAACTCGCGCGTTCGTGGACCCCTGGGTACTGCGCGAGCTCGAAAAGAGCATGCGCCGCGCGCGAGTGCGCGACGAACGTGATGGAACCGACGCTGACGTTGCACGGCTTGTGGCCGAGCTTCTCGACGCCGGTGGACTTCGGATCGCGAGACGGGTGTTATTGGCCGCAAAACTGCGAGAAACCGTCGTGGTATCCGAACGACGCGCCGTGGGCGTTCGATCGGAGATCGGTGCCGCCGGGACGAACGGCTGAGCGATTGGCGCCCGCGTGGGCGTTCGACGGTTTGGGCGCGCACGAGTGGGCGAAACACGGCACGTGCGCGGCGTGGGTCGACGCGCGCGGAACGTCGCCGGGAATGACGCAGGTGGAGTTTATGAACGCAACATTTCGTCTCGCGGAGGCGTTGGGGACGCCGCGCGCGCTCACGGACGCTGCGGGAACCGACGTCGCCGTCGAGGACGCGCAAGCCGCATTCGGCGGCGCCGCGAGAGTCGCCCTCGGGTGCACGCGCGCGTGCGAACTCGTGCAGGTGGTGCAGTGTTTCGCGCGGGGGGAAGACAGCGGCGTCGGCGCGCCCGTGGACTGTCCGTGCGTGGGCGTGCGAGACAGTCGATACGACAACTCGTGCGCTCGCGACTGTCCGCGCGTGCGCGTCCTCGCCCCCGATCAAACGCCGTGTCATCGCGCCACCGACGTCGCCACGGCGCGCTGACGCTGTTATCGAGGCGTTGTACGAATATTCCTTCTTCTTGTACTGTACTGTAGCGTTCTGTAGCGAAATCTTTCTTCTTCCTCTCTTCTCTCGTCGTCGCCGTCGTCTCTCGTCGTCACTTCCCGCCCGCCCGCCGCGGCGGGTCGTCACCGTTCGCATGAGCGATTTCTTCGCCTCGGTCGCCAAAGCGTGGGATGATCTCACCGCGTCTCTCCACGAGACGTACGACGCGTCGCGTCGCGCGCACAATCGCGCGTCGACCGAGGATCGACGCGCGAAATCTGCGCGCGCCACCGGCATGGTTCGCGAGCGCGACGCGCGACTCACCGCGCTCCCGGCGTACGCGTACGAGTGCGGTGATCGCGTGCGCGTTTTGGACGCGGGCTCGAACGCGATCGAACGTTTGGAGGAGACCATCGGCGGTCTCACGGGGGCGACGACGGTGCGTCTCGATTGCAACCGAATCGCGACGCTGCCGAAGAGTTTTACGTCGATGACGAATTTGCGCGTGGTCGATCTCAGAGGGAACGCGTTGCGCGCGCTTCCCGACGATATCGGGTGTTTAGTGCGTTTGGAGACGTTGGATGTCGGTGAGAACGCGTTGGAGACGTTGCCGAAGAGTTTGGGGAATTGTCGTCGGCTTCGTCGACTCGACGTCTCGGCGAACGCGTTGCGCTCGACGGCGTGTCTCGACGCGCTCGGGAATTGTATCGATTTGGAGAGCGTGGACGCGTCGAAGAATCGTTCGATGTGCGGCGCGCTTCCTGTGTCGTGGGGGTGTTTGATTAAATTGAAGGAGATTAACGTCGACGAGACGAGCGTCGACGGCGTGCCGTCGGAGATTTTTCTCTCGTGCGAGTCGTTGCAGACGCTGAGCGCGAGACGGTGCGCGGCACTCGACGTGGCGGCGATGAAAGAGACGGAAGGGTACGAACACTACGAGGCGCGACGCAAGGGGAAGCACGATAAGCAGTTATCGTCGCGCGTGTTGATGGACGAGGCGCGACTGGACGAACGTCTTCGATGATCA
Source organism: Ostreococcus sp. SAG12 (assembly GCA_009618245.1). Lineage (NCBI taxonomy): Eukaryota > Viridiplantae > Chlorophyta > Mamiellophyceae > Mamiellales > Bathycoccaceae > Ostreococcus > Ostreococcus sp. SAG12. Next base: position 81,261 of record VIBD01000002.1, on the reverse strand, counting down.
AACAAAATGGTCGTGGTATGTCACAATGCATCTAGTCTATCGGTAGCTGCGCGCGGCGTATTGTAGTTTTCATTTCGTATCGTGTATTTTTTCATGGTAAAGGATCGCGTGCACGGCAAACGTACGAATGAAAGACGTCTTTGGTCGATGTTCGTCGCTTTACTCGTCGCTCGCCGCGTTCGTCGGCGTCTCCGCCGCCGCAGTCTCCGCCTCCTTTTCAACCTCGGTCGGCGGCGCGACGCCGTACGGTATGGATCCATACATCGGCGAGTACCCCGCGAATTGCATCGGGTGCGGAAACATCATCGGCACGCCCGGTCCTTGTCCGGGCATCATCGGCATGTGCGGCGGGTACATCATCTGCGGCGGGTAAAACGGCCCGTGCGCGCCGTACTTGAGCCCGCCGTACGGCGGCGCGTACCCTCGTCCATCGTCCGGACGACCGACGTGTCGCATCGCTTCGCTCACGTCGATCATCTTCCCCATGAAGGGCATCTGCCGGTGCGCCTTGATCATCTCCGCGACCGCGACGTCGGCGAATACGATGAACCCGTACCCCTTGCTCTGTCCCGTGTGCTTGTCGTAGATGAGCTTGACGCTGAGCACGGTGCCGTAGTGGGCGAAATACCACCCCAACGACTCGGGCGACGCTTCCATGGGTAACCCACCGACAAAGACGGTATTTTCAGTCCCAGGCGCGGGCGTCGACGTCGTTCCGGACCCCCCACTCTCGCTCTCGCTCGCCCCGTCCTCGAGCGCGCCGACGTACTTCGGGCTCCGCGCCATCGCGTGCGGCTTGACGCTCGTCTTGACGACGCGTTCGGCGTACCCTCTCCCACCGACGATGGCCACACCGTTCGATCGTCTCGCGTCCCCATTCACCACTCCTCGTCGTGCACCACCCACCGTCCCGACCGTCGTCGACGCGTTCCCTCCTCCGCCGCCGCCGAGCGAGACGTCGCTCAGGGACTCGCGCGACCCCCCTCTGGACATGCGTCCGCCCCGTCCCGCGCGCGCTCTCCCGCCCTCCTCCCCCTGACTCCTTCCACCACCCACGATCGCCGCCACCGGTTCATCCCTCGTCGCTTCTTTCACGTCCACCGCCTTCCCTTCGATCGTCACCTTCTCCAACGCGCGCACCGCGTCCGCGACGCCGCCTTCGCGAAATTTCACGAACCCGTACCCCTTGCGCGCGCTCGTCATTCTGTCGTAAATCATCTTCACGCTCTCCACCTCCCCGTGCTCGCTTTCAAAGAATTCCCGAAGTCGTTCCTCATCACATTCATGATGCACACCTCCGACGAACACCGTTCGATACCGCGCGTCTTCGCTCGCCGCGTCCCCTCCGAGATCGCGCCGCGCGCCTCGGTCGCGCCTCGGTCGCGCCGGCGTCCCGCGCGCGTCTCGATCGTCGTCATCGTCTCGATCATCCGTCGCGTCCGTCGCGTCCTCGCGCTCGCGTTTCGACGCATCCTTATCGTCGGTGGACTCCACCGATCGTTTCGTCTTCTCCATCATCACCGCGCGTCTCTGGACGTCGTCATCATCGGCATCCCTCGGCCTCGTCGCGCCCTCGTCGACGTCACGCGTCGATCGTCGATGCCCGTCGTCGTCGTCGTCGTCGTCGTCCCTCGGCATCGTCGTCACCGATCGAGACGCGAGAGACGCGTTCGTTCGTTCCTCGGTCGTCTCTCGAGTCCGGCGTCGCGTCGACGACACTCGAGCGTCGACAGAAATCGTCGTCGTCGTCGTGTGACGTCGCACGCGCGCGAGGCGGCGCGGGGGGTGGTGGGGCGCGTGGGTCGGTCGGTCGCGCGCGCGCTGTATGTAATAGATGATGATGGGTCTATTGTCGTGTATATATGTATCGTCTGTCTGTATGTGTGTCGTCGAGGGATGGATGTGGTGCCCATCCATTCCATTCCATTCCATGCCATTCCATTCCATTCCATTCCATTCCATCGACCGACCGACGGATCGATCGCGCGATCGAATGAATGAATGAATCCTCGGTCGCGACGATGCGAACGGTGGATGACGACGACTCGATGGACGCGAACGATCGATCGGTCGGTCGCGAGTCGGTCGATGGACGCGCGCGTTCGTCGTCGCGCCCCCGATCGGTCGCGTCATCATCAATCCAATCCATCACCGCCATTCCAATCGATGATGCATATGGATGGCTTTTTCCGTCACCCGCGCGTCACACCCGGGTCTTTTTGACGCGATATTTCTCGCGCCTCGATGTGTCTCGAGGTGCATCGATCGATGCCCATCGATCGATCGATATCGATCGGTATCGATCACGTGCATCGATGTGTGCGTCGATGAACACGTCGACGCGCGCATCGATCGGTGTCGAGACGAGGAGGATGTCGACGACGGCGGCGGCGACGGGAGTGCACGTCGCGTCGATCGGATCGTCACGTGCGCATGGGACCGCGACGAGGGGTGATGCGAGCGTTCGCGCGCGCGTGGTCGTCGTCGTTTTCGTCGTCGTCGTCGGCGTCGAGCGCGAGTCGCGACGGGACGCGAACGGTGGCGATGCTCGTGCCGTACGACGGCGCGCATGGGGACGAGGGCGATGGTGATGCCGGTGGGCGATTCGCGGTGTACGCGAGAGGACGAGAGGAGACGTCGGTGAAGAGACGAGAAGCGGTGGAGGCGAAGAGGCGAGCGATGGGGATGACGATCGGTGCGAGACTGCTGCGCGCGTGTGGATGGGCGTCTCCGAAGGTGGAGGAGACGCGGAGACGCGCGCGCGCGTTCGGGGAAAAGACGTGGGCCGCGATGGGCGACGCGAAGAGAGGGTCGGTGAGGAAGAGAATACACGAACTCGGGATGTTTGCGATGGATAGGATCGATCCGAGAGAGATGACGCTGTGTGGGATGCCGAGAGAGGCGTCGTCGATGGAGGTGGCGTATCCGAGGGGCGCGACGGACGCGAGACGGGCGAGGCGGGCGACGAGAGAGGCGGTGGAGACGGGGATGAAGAACGCGCGCGCGGCGACGAGGATGTATGCGATCGGGGTGCCGTTGTCGATGCCGATGTTTTTGTCCCCGGTGAGCAATTTTCCGTTGTATTATTTCGTGTTTCGGTTGATTTCGTCGACGCGCGCGACGGCGGCGGGGAGGGCGGCGACGGCGCTCTTGGGCGACGCGCGCGAGGAACGCGCGGCGGAGGAGAGGGCGATGGCGATCGAGCGCGAAATCTTGGAGATTGGTGGTGAGTCGTTCGCGTGCGCGCGATTGGACGCGCGCGACGGCGTCGACGTCGACGGCGCGGCGTGTTGTCGACTCGCCGATCCCGCGCTCGAGAAATTCTTACGAGACGAAGGACCGGACGCGTTGTTCGTGCCGTGCGACGCCTTGGCCGAGGCCGCGCGCGGGCACGAAGATTCGAAAGAAAAGTGCGCGGCGGCGTGCGTGGAGGAGATTTTCAACGAGACCGGGGTCGTGGAATTGTCGCGAAAGCATAGACGATACGACGAAATTTATGGGCGTGGCGCGAACGAAAGCGTCTACTAGCAATCATTAGCCGTGTATATAACGGATGGACAGTCGTTCTAGCATTTCTTACAAAAGCAAGTGTGTACCCGAAGCGCCTATCGTTCAATTTCAAGATCCGCAAACGTGCGAAGCGTCGAGCCGACCGCTTAGAGTCGGTAGGAGACGCCGCACTTACCGCAGTAGACGCGGTCGAAGTGGTGCGCCATGAAGACACCGGGGCCGCAGGTGGCGGCGTTGCACTCCTTGCGGAGACGTTCAACCTTACCGGAGTCGTCAACCTTGTAGAGCTTCAAGACGGCGAGCTTCACCTTCTTGTGCACGTGCTTCACCTTCTTCGGCTTGGTGTACGTCTTCTTTTTACGCTTCTTACCGCCACCGCGCAAGCGCAACACCAAGTGGAGCGTGGACTCCTTTTGGATGTTGTAATCCGCGAGCGTGCGGCCGTCCTCGAGTTGCTTACCGGCGAAGATCAAACGTTGCTGATCCGGCGGGATGCCCTCCTTGTCTTGGATCTTGGCCTTCACGTTGTCGATGGTGTCCGAGGACTCCACCTCCAAGGTGATGGTCTTACCCGTCACTGCGTCATGGCGAAAACGCGCGCGTTCGTCAGTCACACCGTTCGCACGCGAGGAATCATACGAATGAAAACACTCCCCCCTTCCCACGCGCGTCCCCGCGCCACGACGCCCGCGCGCTCGACGCTCGAGACGTTCGCGCGCGCGCGCGTCATCGACACGAAAACCCTAAAAACCGCGGCATCCGCATCCACCGCGTCCTCCTCCTCCTCCGCGCGCGTTCATCACCCATCATCGCGCGTCACGTACACGTCTTGACAAAAATTTGCATCTCGTGCGAGTTCGGGAGGGTTCCGTCTTCACTCGCGTCGCAAAGAGGCGGACGCGACGACGTCGCGCGCGACGTCGGGATGCGCCGGTCGCCCGCGGGCGTGCGTGGTCCGGGTGTGACCCGTCCACCTCGAGCCCCTCCGTGACCGACCAGTCATGACTCGTGGAATGGGGAAGAAAACGAATCGACGCACGACCGAGGACGCGGGAGACTCGGGCGCGCGCGCGAGGACGCCGCCGCCACCGCCGCCGCCGACGACGACGACGACGACGACGACGACGCGCGCGTTTCTCTACGCCGGTCGTCGCGATGGTGGAGCGCGTCGAGGACGCGACGATGCCGACGACGCTCGACGCCGATTACGTCGTCGTGCGCGCCGAGGAGGCGGCGTCGGCGATTCGCGCGCACGCGCTCGCGTGTTACGACGTCGCGTTCGCGTCGATGGTGGAGGTCGACGGTGAGGCATCGCCCGAGCGCGTGTTCGCCGCGTTCGCGCGCGCGAGTCGGGAGTTGGCGAGACGAGCGCGCGCGGAGGGCGGCGGCGCGAGACGCGCGAGACGATGGAGACGCCGATGGAGACGATTCGTCGAGGCGGCGCGGTGCGGCCGAATCGTCGCGCGCGTGGTGATGAATCCGATGACTCGACGGGCGGTGGTTCTCGCGTGGGTGTGGTCGGGTAAAGCGACGATGCGTGCGGCGTGGGGGATGTGGTGAGAGAAGAGACGACGACGACGACGAGACGAGACGAGACGAGACGGAGAACGAGCGGCGGGGGCTAAGTTGTAACATGTCATGAAAGAATGAATCAAATCTATGAGGAGGAGGAGGAGGAGGAGGAGGAGGAGGAGGCGTGTCTGCGTGCATTCATCCCGTGAATTTCATCGGTGCGTTGGACGCGGTGGCGTCGCTGAATCCCGCGCGTTGCCAATCGCACTGCGCGCGCAATCCGACGCGACGTTTCAATTCCATCGTCGTCTCGGCGGGGATGAGATTACTCTCGAGACCGAGACGGGAGAGCGTTGAATTTTCATCCAACGCGTTCATGAGTTCGGTCGCGCCGTCGCGTCCGATGGCGTTTCTCGTGAGATCGAGCGTCTCCAACGACGTGTTGTCTCGCAAATCGGTGGCGATATCGATGGCGCCGGGATCGCCGAACGTGTTCGAACCGAGATTTAGCGTCTTCAGGGACTTGTTCTCACCGAGAGCATCGGCGAGCCACCACGCGTCGTCGTCTGTCATCTCGTTCGCCTGAAGATTGAGCTCCCTGAGGTTGCCCGCGTCGCGCTTGAGCGCTTGCGCCAACCACTTTGCGCCTTCGCGCACGGAATTATTCGACAAATCCAATTCCTCGACGTTCTTCAAGACGTCGGCGATCGCCTGTGCGCCCTCGGCGCCGAGGACATTACACTTCATGTCCAGTCTGCGCATTGACTTCGAGACTCGAGCGCCGCCGTCGTCGTCTCGCTCCATGTCGTCGCGTCCGTCCTCGCGACGGCGCTTGCGCAGCGCCTCGGAGATCGATCGCGCGCCATCGGCACCGATACCGTTGAAACCGAGAAGGAGGTGCTCGAGATTGCCGAGACCGTGCGCCTCGAGCGCCGCGCATCCCTCGTCGCCGCATCCGTTGTGCTGAACATCCAATTCGCGAACGCTCGTATCGCCGGAGAGCGCCGCGACTAACGCGCGCACGCCGTCGGCGCCGATCAAGTTGTGCGCGAAATTGAGCGTCGTCAACGTCTTCGAATGTTTTAGCGCGTCAGACATCGCGATCGCACCCTCGGCGCCGAGCGCGTTCCCTCTCAAATTTAATCGTTCGAGCGGACATCCGTTTTCGTCGAGGACCGCCGCCAACGCCGAGCCCGCCGCCGTCCCCAGACCGCACGACGACAGATCCACCTTTCTCAACGCTCGCGCCTCCGTGAGCGCGCTCACAAGTCTCGTGAACCCCTCACCGTTCAACCCTTTCCCACCCCGAAGCGTCAGCGACGTCAAACGCGCCGCGCTTGACGTCCCGCCCGCGACGCCTCGCAGCGCGCGTCCGAGCAACCATGCCGTCTCATCCCTCGGCCGTCTCACCTCGAGCTCCAACGACCGTCCTCGCGCCGCGTCCTCAACAAACGATTCCGCCATCTCGTTCGCCCCGTCCAACGCTCGCACGGCGTCTCCTCCCAGATCCAGCGTCGTCCGTCTCGTCGTCGACGCGCGCGTCGTCGGTTTGGTCGGCGTTCTCCGTCCTCCCGAGCCTCCCACCTCGAACGCCAGGCTCAACCGACCCATCGCGTCCATCACCTCGCTCGCCCCTCTCGCCCGCTTCTCTCGTCGTCCACCGGCGTCGTCGTCCGCCTCCATCGCGCTCGCCCGCGTCGACCGTTTCGCGCCCAGGCCCAAGAAATCCAACGTCTCGTCCACCTCGTGTCTCGCCCGCCTGACGCGCGCGAGCGCGCCCGCGTCCTCGTCCTCGTCCTCCTCCTCGCGCGAGACGTCCATCGCGCGTTTTTTTCGCTCCCTCCGCCCGCTTCCTCCGCCCGCGCGCGCGAGTGACGCGCGAGACTTTCGCGCCGAAACGTCACTTCGCGCGCGTCTTCACCGTCCTCGTCGTCATGGTGGAGCTCCGACGGCGTCCGAAGACGCCGCTCGCGGTGATGCGACCGCGCGCGGAGGTGCGCGCGACGACGCGCGACGACGCGCGCGCTCGGAGACGCGCGATGAGATGGAATGGAATGGATATTTCGGCCCGTTCGCGCCGTCTCGACGCGCGACGCCGGACCCGCGACTGACGCGATCGATGCGCTCGAATTCGCGCGAACAGGCGAACGATGAAGGACCTCCGTCGCCGACGTCGCCTCGAGCGCCGAAGCGACGGGTGTCGTTCGATAACGCGAAGCGCGTGATCGCCAAGGGGAAGGCGCGATGGCGGAGCTTGCGCACGCGGACGCAATCGACGGTGTTGATGATCGGGAGCGTGATCGGAATCATGTTGTGTGGACACGCGTTCGCTATTTTGTTGTGTCTGTGCGTGCAGTTTTTGATGGCGAAGGAGTTGTTTGAGTTCGTGGCGAACTCGCACGAGGAGGAGAGCGTGCCGGGGGAAGAGACGGCGGCGCTGCGAAGAAAGACGATGACGCTGCGGTGGTACTGGTTTTGGACGCTGTCGTTCGCGGTGTACGGGAGAATCGTCAAGTATATGCGGCTCGGGTTCATGAGCGCCAAGGAGTGGAACGAGTTGCTGTTGAACGGGGCAGAGGTGAGCCCGGCGTCGTGGTTGTTGATGCATCACACGTTTTTGAGCTATTGCGCCTATCTCGGGGGCATCGTGTATTTCGTGTTGACGCTTCGCAAGGGTAGGTACGCGTATCAGTTCGCACAGTTCGCGTGGACGCACATGATCATCGCCGCGACGACGACGACCGGATACTTTAACGTGTCCAACGTACTCGAGGGTATGATTTGGTTCGTGTTTCCGCTCTTCATGGTCGTCGTCAACGACATCATGGCGTACATTTGCGGAAAGCTCTTCGGTAAGACGCAGTTGATCAAGATCTCACCCAATAAAACGTGGGAAGGGTTCATCGGAGCCTTCCTCTCCACGCTCATCGTGGCACCGCTCTTCGCCGCGTATCTGCAGCAGTTTAGTTACTTTACGTGTCCCCCGAGCGGAGAGGTGTACTTCCGAGGCGTCTTCTCGCGTCAGGTCTGCGACCCCGGCGAGCCGTTCATCGTGTCCAACAAACCGATCTCGATGTTCCTCGGCAACGTCGCCGGTCCCATCTTCACGACCGTCACCGGCATCTCCACCGTGCGCTGTTCGATGTTCATGGTGCACTCGCTCGCCTTCGCCACCTTCGCCAGCGCGGTGGCCCCGTTCGGCGGCTTCTTCGCCTCTGGATTCAAGCGCGCGTTCAAGATCAAAGACTTCGCGGCGACGATTCCCGGTCACGGTGGCATCACGGATCGCATGGATTGCCAAGTCATCAATTCGTGCTTTTCCTCGCTCTACCTGTCCAACTTCGTCAAGCACGTGGGCGGCTCGCTGACGCTCGGCATGCTCCTCACCAAGATTGAGCTCGTCAGCGACGAGCACGCCATCGAGCTCTACAACGCTCTCGGCAAGATGCTCAAAACGCGCGGATTGACCGCCTCGATGCTTTAAAACACCTTGTAACGTTCCGTTTCTAGTCTCGCGCTCGACGCCGTCGACGATTACAATCCGTCTATCTCTACCCTTTTCAATTACAACTCGCGTCGCCTCCGCGCGCGCACTCTATTCGCTCTCCCCAGCCTTGGCCGGTTGCGCGTCCGCGATCGCGGCGAGATACATCAAGTTCTCCTGCAGTTTCGTCTGATACTTGGCGCACTCGGCGAGCTTGCCCACGTTTTGGTTCTCCAGGATGGCGAGGATCAGTTGTTGATTCTCATCCAAGTACTTTTGAATCAGTTCCGTCGTCACCACCGTCGGCGGCGCGTTCGGCGACGCGGTTTCGGGCGCGGTCGACGGCGCGGAGGACGGACCGGGTTCGCTGGACATGTCTGGCGCGCGACGAGGTCTGCGGAACGGCGCGGTTCGAGCTCGAGCTCGAGCTCGCGCGGGACGCGACGACGAGACGCCATCGGACGAACGATGGACCGCGCGTGAAGACGGAAATACACGAACACATACATTACATCGCGCGTCGCGAACTCTCTCCTACGTCTTCCCCCCCCCGCGCGTCGTCGCGTCTCTCGCGCGTCGCTCTCGCGCGTCCGCGCCGCCGAAACACGCGTCCACGACGCCCACGAACCCGACGACGAGCGTCTTCGCGAACGCCCGCGTCCCGTCCATCCCTCGCCGTATCGCCACATCCCTCGCCACGAGCGCCATCGAAGCGTTCGCGACGCACACACACTCGACGAACGCGCGCGCGTCCGCCTCTCGCGCCTTCGTCAACGCGCCCACCCTCGACCAATCCCCGCTCCACCCGGCGTCCACCGTTCCCGCGAGGACGACCGCGAGCGCGAGTTGAAGAGGTCCGAACCACGGTTCACGCGGCGTCGTCCCGAACGCGCGCTCGAACGCGCGCCACGCGTCTTCATCGTACGCGTAAAACGTCTCGTCGTCATCGAGCGCGGTTCCGTCGTCGCGCGCCGACGCCGACGTCGACGTCGCCGACGACGGGACGCGCGCGATCGGTCGCGGGAGATTTCTCCTCGTCGTCCGCGGTCGACGCATCGACGCGTCGCGCGTCGTCGGCGCGCGCATCGTCGTCATCGTCAGAGCGCGACGCATTGTCTCGAACGCCAATGTCGCGCGCGATCGTCGTCGTCACCGCGCTTCTGGCGTCGAGCGTCGGCGCGGACGCGCGCGCGAGCGCGTTCGCGACGTCCTCGTGCGCGGCGCCGACGTTCACGTGCGCGGGAGGCGCGCCCACGCTCGGGGACGCGACGCGATGCCACGCGAGTTGGTCGTGCGGAATCGTCTGTTCTCCGGGCGCGTCGTGCGCCGAAACGTTCACGATTCGCGCCGGCGTCGCCGCCGTGCCGGATGGTACGACGGTGGCGTTTAACGCGTCCACGGACGCGCTCGAACTCGGACCGGCGACGTTCGGGGGCGACGCGTCGTGCACGGCGGTCGGATGCGACGCGTACGCGACGCGATTGACGGCTCAGAACGCTGAGTACACGCGGCGGTACGATGGAGATTGGTGCGAGGTGAAGGAGACGAGCGAACGGTGCGCGTTCAAGGGCGCGCCGAAAGATGGGAGATGGACGGAGTTCACGGTGACGATGAAGTGTAGGAATAAGATTTTGCCGTGCACGGGGGCGCGCGCCGCGGCGGAGATTGATTTCTTAGGCGTCGTCGGACCGAGCGCGCCGTCGCCGCCGATGCCGCCGGAACCGCCTCGCGCGCCGCCGACGCCGCCGTCGCCGCCGATGCCGCCGCCACCGCCGGGAACGTTTTCGCCGGGAGGCGCGGGACGACGACGCGATCGCGCGGCGTTGACGGTCGTCCTCGTCTCGATCCTGACCTACGCCGCGTTCGGAAGCGCGTACGTGTACGCCCTCGGACGAGGCTGGGTCGAGGGATTCGTCGAACCGTGTTGGGAGCGCGAGGGAAGCTTTTGCGAGATGGTGTGGTGTTGGTGCTTTCCCGCGTATTGGCGCGCCACGGACGAAGAGTGTTTAGACGCGTACGACGAGGCGAGCGAGCGACGCGATCGCACCGGCGATTTCCAACGCACGCAGACGACCGCACTTCTTCTCGGCGACGATTCCGATTCGAACGAGTGACGACGCACGATCGTCCTCGCGTGTATTCTTTACCTGTACGTTTCTTTCCCGAACCGTCGGCGTCGCCCCGAGCCCGCAGAGCGCGACTCCCTCGCGCGACCTCGTCAGCCACGTCCGCGCTCCTCTGCCGCGCGCGTCTCGCCCTAGCGCGACCTCGTCGTCGGGCGCGACCGATGTCCTCGCCCGAGGCGAAACGCGCCAAGACGACGAGGTCGACGCGCGCGGGCGATTCGAACGTCCCCGGGACAGCCGAGGCGCCCGCCGATAACGGTTGGCTCGCCGCGCTGCACGCCGAGCGTTTGAAGCGGCGTGGACTGGCGCCGGTGATGTCGGAGCGAGACGCGGAGCGCGCGCGCGCGAACGAGCGCGCGAGCGCCATCGCATCGGCGGCGACGGGCGGGAGGGCGGCGCCGTCGGCGTCGCTCTCGGAGACGCTCCGCGCGAGGCGGGAACGCGCGAGCGAGGCGGATGCGACCGCGCCTCGCGTGAGAGAGAAGAGTGGGGACATTCGATTGTTGACGTATAACGTGTGGTTTGGTGACGTGGCGACGGTGGAGCGCCTGGAGGCGCTCGGAAAGGTGATCGAAGAGTGCGACCCGCACGCGTTGTGTCTGCAAGAGGTGACGCCGCAGGCGATGTTTGTGTTGCGGTCGCAGGCGTGGTGGGAGCGATACGTCGTCGGGCCGAAGCCTCCGCTGCAGGAATACTTTAGCATGATGCTCTTCAAGCGCACGGTGCGAAGCGAGGCGGTGAAGCGCGATCAGTATCCGTTTAGAAATTCACAAATGGGTCGGTACCTCGACGTCGTGAGTTACATGCGGTGTCCGAGCAGTCTGCGCACGTTCGCGGTCGGGAGCTCTCACCTCGAGTCGTACATCAACGCCAATCGCACGAGCGCGAAAGAGAGGCGCGTGCAGATCGCCGAGTGTTTCTCGTGGCTCAATAAACATGAAAATGCGATTTTTATGGGGGACACGAATTGGGACGATAAAGACGGCGACGTGCCGTTGCCGCCGGAATGGCGAGACGCGTGGCTCGATATGCATCCGAATGACCCTGGGTACACGTACGACGCTCGGAAAAACGCCATGTTGCGCGGGTACTTGCGAAAGAGACTCGACCGCGCGTTCGTCAAGCTCAAACACTTTGACGTGAAGTCGATCGAAATGGTGGGCACGCAACCCATCCCGGGCGTGACGTACCACAAAACCGTGAGTAATCGCGGCAAAGCGGAGATCATCGAGCTTCCTGTCGTACCGAGCGATCACTTTGGCTTGCTCTTGACGCTTCGAGGTTCGAAGCAGGCGGACACCGACGGCGACGACCAAAAAGGCGTCGTCGATTTGACGTAGAAAATATTTCAAAGGTCGCATCAAATGTTAGCTACAAATACCGAGAAATCGAGAAACAATCACTTGTTGCCATCCACGCTCGCGCTCGTCGTCGTTTGCGTATCGCCCTGCGCTTGCGCTTCGGCCGCCTCGTCCTGCGCGATTTGTTCCTCCAAGGCTTTGATGTCCTCGCTGACGACTTCCTCCTTCATGTGCATCTTCTCGAACTCCGCCTCGTGTTTCATCTTCTCGAACTCCAGTTCCTTGAGCTTGAGATTGTGTCGACAAATCTCCATCTCTCGCTGCGTCACCTCGAGTTCTTTCGAGCATCCATCCCTCCGCTCCCAAGCCCTCTCCTCGCGTCGTTTATCCTCCTCCGTCTTCTTTTTCAAACTTTCCGAGTGCTCCGCCGATCGCAGCTTCAACTGTTCCAGTTCGTGCTTGGACGCCTCCAGATCCGCGCTCAGCGAGTCCTTCTCTCTCACCACTTCTTCCCACGCCTTGTTCTTTAAAAACAAATCATTCTCCAGCGTGTGCACTCTCGCGCGCGCCTCTCGCAAGTCCCCAGCCAACCCGTCCCTCGTCATGCGCACGCGTCTCTTGCTCACCACCTCCTTTCGACTGTAACACGCCAGGTAGAGAAACATCGTCCCGAACACCGCGACGAGATACCACGGGTTACACCTCGCCATCGCGCTCGCCAACACGCCCCCGCGTCGACGTTTATTCCCGCGCCCGTCGTCGAACGGCATGAGTCCCGGGCCGGGTCTCGGCGCGTTCGCGTTCGCGCCGACGTCCCCGCGCGTCGCGAACGCCCCCGGCGCCGGTCCGGGCGCGGCGTACGCGAACCCGGGTTCGTGCGTCGCCCGTCGTCGCATCGCGCGCTCCGCCGTCGAGTCGTCGAGCGTCGAGCGTCGCGAGATGACGCCACCCTCGACGGCGCGCGACCGCTCGCTCGAGGTGACGTTCAAACGCGCGCGGGCGCGTCGACGAATCCGCACACGCGCGCGCGCGAGGAGGACGCGGAGACGGAGGACGCGCGCGGGGACCATGGCGGTGATTTGTGACGCGTCGATCGCGACGCGCGCGAGGCTCGAGAGCGGGTCGCGCGCGACGCCGGGACGCGCGGGAACGTCGACGTCGCGCGCGCGCGGACGCGCGTCGGGACGATCGGCGCGCGGTGGACGCGCGCGCGCGGTCGGGCGCGCGGTGGAGAGGGTCGAGGGCGACGCGGGGGAAATGTATGAGCGTCGATCGCGCGCGATCGAGGACGGTGAGGCGTCGGGGCGCGCGGTCGGGCGCGCGTGGCGTCGGTCGTTGGTCGGGGCGCTCGCGGTGTGCGCGGTGTGCGCGGCGACGGTGGGCGGTGGTGTGGGGTGCGCGCTCGCGGACGACGCGGACGCGGTGGACGGTGTCGACGACGCGCGCGGGGCGCCGGTGGCGGAGGAGGCGACGACGACGACGGCGGCGGCGACGTCGGCGCCGAGCGTCGCCCCGTCGCCCAAGGAGGAGCAAAAGGCGGAGGAGGGGAAGAAGACCGATCGGCGCGGTCGCATGCGAGAGCTGCAAGATTTACGCTCGGAATTGGAGATTAAGGAGCTGGAGCTCGAGGGTACGGAGAACGAGCTTCAAAAGAGCGATCAAACCGTGCAGGTGTTGCAACAGGAGCTCGAGCTCAAGACGAAACTGTACGAGCTCATGAAAACCGAGCGAGACAAGGCGATCGAGGAATCCAAGCTAGCCAGCGGCTTGTGCGCGCAAGTCGGTGGATTTTAACCTAGGGCTGATTCAGCCGCTTATTTGTCATCAAGATTTGATCAAGATGTATTTGACCGAGACGCGAGTTTCGTCTCGATGCCTCGCGCTCCGACGTCACATTTCGACTCTCGACATGGGTGAACGCGAGCGACAGCGACACATACTCGAGGACGAACTCGGTCGTCCACTGCACGCTCTTGTCGACGACGATCTCGCGCGCTCGGACGAGGCGTTTCGACGACGCACGTTCGAAGCCTTCGCGTCGGCGCGCCGCGTCTTGTCCGGTTGTTCTCTGCGAGAGTATCTCGAAGCGTACGCCGAAGATCGCGAGCCTCCGCTCATGGTCGCCGACGCCCTCGACGTGGGTGAGTGCGTGGAATTGATGCGCGCCTTTGCGGTGTCGTCGTGCCCAGTCTTGACCGGTGACGCGAAGACTTTTCTCGGTTGGCTCTCCGGGACGGACGTGCTCGCGATGCTTCTCGGCACCGTCGAGCGATTCGTACCGCCGGATGAAGAGCTCGTGCGCCTCACGTCGACCGTGAGCGGGAAGCCGCACGTGCACTCCGCGTGGGGAGTGCTTCGTCGCGCGGTTCGAAAGGTGACGTCGTCCGAGCGTCTCGGTGACGCCGATTCCGTCGAGAAGAGCGAAGTCGATTTGGACAACGCGAGACGAAAATGGTTGAGTTCGATCGACGAGAGCGACGTGCGCGCAGCGGTCGACGACGTGTGCAAATTGACGTTGAAACAAGCTCGAAGGTGCGTTGTTGTGATTTTCGGTACTTTGGGGACGTCTTGACTAACATCAATGGATTTTATACCGCGAAGGATGACGCACAGCGAAGAGGACGGACGCATGGTGTCCCGCGTCTCGGCGGAGGACGCCGATCTACTCGAGTTGGTTCGTTCAGGATTTTTGAGAAACGTCATCACCGCCGGAGACGCCATCTCGCCTCGAAGATGTCACGAGTGTCACAGAGTGTGCACGTATTCGCTGCGCCCGGACGAGAGCGACGACATGAAACCGAAAATGGTCGTCGAAGCGCTCGTGTCGCAAACGGACATCATCGACTACCTCCTCGATAACAGCGACCGATTCGACGAGACGCTCAAGCGCCAGAATTTGCGATCACTAGGTCTCGGCAAAGCGATTTATCATCGCGTGTTTCCAGACTCGGACGTTCTCTCCATCTTTCCGACGACGCGTTTACTGGACGCGTTCGCCACGATGCACATCAGCGGCCGCTCGTGTCTCGGCGTCGTCGACGAGCCGAGAGGCTGTCTCGTGGACGTTTTGAGCGTTTCCGATCTCATGGACGCCGTCTTCGACCCCGAGGCGCTCTGCGACACCGTGCAGGCGTACTTGAACAGCCGCGCGGCCGAACGCAGACCTCTCGTCGTCGTCCACGAAGATTCCGATTTCATCGACGTCCTCCGACGCATGCGAGACGAAGCCGTCCACCACGTCTTCGTCGTCGATCTCGAAGGCTCGCCCCTCCGCGTCATCACCCCGACCGATTGTCTCTCTCGCATCGCGCTTCCGGGAAGCCGCAAAATCGGTTGGCGTTACGACACGTACGACGTCCATCCCGACACGTTTCGCAAGAACCCGTCGCAACTCGCGCGTCCCGCGCCCGGTTCCGCGGCGTGACGCTGAATCCGCGTTTCACCGTGTGTTTTCGTCTTTACCTCGACCGATCGAATCCATGTTTACTGTGTGTTTCGCTTTCCCTCGTTCGACCGCGCGATGAAACTCTCCTCCTCGTCGTCGCGCGCGCGTCACTCGTCGCCTCGCGCGGAGAAATCAATCAAACGAGATGAATCGCTTGATGAGCGGCATGCCCGGCGCCCCCGCGCAGGCGGGAGACGCCGCGCAGGTGGACACCGCGGAACAGGTGTACATCTCCAGTCTCGCGCTGTTGAAAATGCTCAAACACGGTGCGCGCGCGTCTCTTTTCGCGAGATTTTCGTAACGTTGACTCCTCGGAAACCTCTCGCGCGAGATCGGCGCGATCGCGCGCGCTGGACGCGATGCATCGACTGACGACGACGACGCGCGCGTCGAATGAACGATATAGGTCGCGCGGGGGTTCCCATGGAGGTCATGGGTCTCATGCTCGGTCAATTCGTCGACGAATACACGGTGACGGTGGTGGACGTCTTCGCCATGCCGCAGAGCGGCACGGGCGTGAGCGTCGAGGCGGTGGATCCCGTGTTCCAGACGAAGATGTTGGACATGTTGAAGCAGACGGGGCGAGAAGAGATGGTGGTGGGGTGGTATCACTCGCACCCTGGTTTCGGGTGTTGGTTATCCGGCGTGGACATCAACACGCAGCAGTCGTTTGAGCAGTTGAATCCGCGACTGGTGGCGGTTGTGATCGACCCGGTGCAGAGCGTGCGAGGGAAGGTTGTGATCGACGCGTTTCGATTGATCAATCCACAGACGATCATGTTGGGACAAGAACCGAGACAGACGACGTCGAATCTGGGACATTTGAATAAACCCTCGATCAGCGCGTTGATTCACGGGTTGAATAGACACTACTACAGCATCGGGATTTCGTATGCGAAGTCGGTGCTCGAGGAGAAGATGTTGTTGAATCTGAACAAGTCGAAGTGGAGCTCGGGATTGAAGGTGAACGCATTCGACGAACAGGAAAAGGAGAACGAGAAGGTGGTGCTGGAGTTGAAGGAATTAGCCACCAAGTACGAGAAGGCTGTGGAGGAGGAGGGGAAGCTCACCGCGCAGGAGCTCGTGGTGAAAAATGTCGGCAAGCAAGATCCGAAGAAGCATCTCAGCGAAAACGTGCAAAAGCTCATGTCGGATAACATCGTGCAAACGCTTGGAGTGATGCTCGATACGATTTGCTTTTAAATCTCTAATCTGTGGTCAATCTAGCTCTAGTAAACTTGAAACAAAGAGACTTACGGCGCCTCGGGCGCGACAGTTTTTGAACCCACATCCTTCCAGTCCGTGCTCAACACGGTTCCGCCGCTTTCTTGAAACGATTTATTCATGGCGCGCCGCGTGTCGTCGTCGGCGTTCACGTAAATCTTTTGAAAGAGTTCGTTGAGCGCCTCGTCGCCTTCCGGTTTTTCGTCGGCGAGCTCCGCCTCGAGCTCCGCCTCGAGCGCGTCCCAATCCTTCGCCGAACGCTTGTCCTTCGGAACAATCACCTCACCATACACGTTCGTCGTCCCGGCGACGGTCGACGTCGCTAAACTACCGCGATCTCGTCCCTCGAGATCGTTCCAATGCACGGGTGTCCTCTTCATCATGCGAATCTCCACCTTGGCCGGCGTCACCTTGACCGCCCCGAATTCTCGAACAACAGACCCGTAAAGTTTCAAATCGAGCACGTACGGATCGTACATCTTCGCGTGTCCGTCACCGCCGCTCAGAGCGTCGATCGTCACCCTCATCTCGTCGCACGTGTCGTTGAAATCCAACGTGAGCGCGTCGGCGGTGACGCCCTTTGCGTAAATTTCAACCGTCACGTGCGTCTGCGATTGAAACCACGCGCGCCTGAATTTCTCCACCGCGCTCGCTGACGGCGCACCCCTCCCACTCTTCGCCTCCGATTCCGCCTCTCGCGCGCGTCCGAGCCACTTCATCATCATCGCGCGTCGACTCGTCCCCGCCGTCTCCAACGCGACGCCTCGTTCCAGCGCTTCCCTCGCCTTATCGTGCGCTCCGATCTCGTGCGCCGCGATCCCCAATCGCAACAACGCCTCACAATCGTCCGTCGCGATCGTCACCGCGTCCACGGCGTCCGCGAACGCCTCCTGCGCCAGTCCGACGGCGAGGAACGTCTTGGAACGATGACACAGCAGCGGGACATCGCGTTCGAGCGCCGTCGTCGAGAGCGCGTCATCGCATATTTGCAGCGACTCGTCGTAGTCCTCGTCGTCGAACGCGCGTCGCGCGTCGTCGAGCGCCGTCATGGACGCGCGCGAGGCGAGGCGAGGCGAGGCGAGGCGAGGCGAGGAGTGTCGTCGGTCAACGCGTGCGCGGGTCGGAAAAATGACGCGTTCGTATTCGAATAAACTTCTACGCGACCTCAATCGAACGCGTCACTCGATCTGCCAGGCGATCTCTCGGCGACCGACGCTCTCGTTCACCGCGCCCGTGTCCTTGTCGGATTGCGTCCAACTCATGCGAACGTTGTAGAGACGTTGGTTTTCTTTTCGGCGAACCATGTCGAATTTCCCAGAGACGATGGCGCCGTCCGAGGCGTACATCTCCGGCCACATGTAGAAGGCTTGTTGACCCCAGTGCGTGGCTCCGCTTGCGTCCGGCGCGGTGGTGAGTCGTACCGGATTTTCGCACGGGTTGTCATCCGAGCCGGCGAAGGTGACGTCGAACCAACCGGCGAAGGCGCCGACGCGTGTCTCCCCGGAGGGTCCCGCGCGTCCGTCGAAGAGTTTCATCTTAAACTCGACGTCTCGGAGCACCTTGATGTCGTCCATCGAGCACTTGTTGAGATCGAAACTCGCGAGCGTGCACGGTGTGGACATCAGTTGTGACGGATGAATGTCCACCCACGCCGACGTGTTGAGGTAGTGCTCCTCTTGCTCGTCCTCGTATTCGTCGTCCATGCACGATAAATCGATACCGTAGTTGTCGCGAGTCGTCGCGACGAACTCCTTCCACACCGTGAGCGACTCTTGTAACTCTTGATACTTTTGTCCGCTCTTGTTCGACTTGATGCAGCTCAGATACATCTTGGCGTGCGACGGAAACATGGCGCCCCCCGGTTTCATCCACTTGTCCCTCGCGTGTAACACGGAATCAAACATCGACTCTCGCAATAAGAAATACCCCATCCATTCGCTAATGATGACATCCACCTTTTCCGGAAGTTCCACCTCCTCCATCGATCCCTGAATCACCTCCACGACGTCGCTCAGACCGTTCGCGGCGACGATTTTTCTCGCCTGCACCGCCATGTGCGTCGCCTCCACCGCGTACACTTTTTTCGCCCCCGCCTGCGCCGCCCACATCGCCAACACCCCCGACCCCGTGCCGACGTCCAAGACAACCTTACCCCTGAACGAATCCGGGTTCAATCGCACCGCATCGCTGTACGCAGTCATGCGATTTTGATCCTCCAACATGTCCTTTTGATGGTACAGGTACCCGTACGTGCAAAAGTAATTGGCAAAGTCCGCGTCGCCGATGTCCTCGGGTTTCTTCACCACCATGTCCGCGGTCGTGCCGCGAGACGCGTCGTCGTCGTCGTTTTCGTTCGTCATCGCGCGCGCGCGTCCGCGAGACGCGTCGTCGTCGTCGTTCGAGCGCGCGCGCAGCCGCCGGGTCGAGACGGCCCGACCGCGCCCCGAACGCGCGCGACGCTCGCGGGACGCGCCTCCTCGCGGGACGCTCCTCCTCGCGAGACGAACGGTCGAGAGTGGTCCCGTCGTCGCGCCCGTCGAGCGCGCGGTCGTCGCGTCGCGTCGTCGTTCGACGCGCGACGCCGCGGCGTCGCGCGCCGTCGTTCGATTGACTGCGTTTATCGTCGTGAGAGTTATACTTTAGAATTGATTACATAGTATTCTGTACGTGTCGAACGTCCGATGATGGGTACAATCGGGGCTCGGACACGCGCCATCGCCTCGCGCGCCGTCGTCGTCCCGTCACACGACGACGACCGAGCGACCGCGCGCGCGGACGAGCGAAGATGAATCCCGAGTACGATTACCTTTTCAAGCTTCTGGTGCGTTTCGCGAGCGCGCGACCGCGACCGCGACCGCGAACGACGCGAGAGATGACGACGGGCGTGCCGTTGCGCGAGATCTCGCGAAGAAGCGTCGACGCGCGCGCGGAGGCGTGGAGGCGATGCGCTCGCGAAGACGCGCGCGCGAAGACGTGAAGGATGATGATCGCGAGCGAACGTCGCGACTGGTGCGCGAGAGCGCGGTCGTGGGGTGACGCGACGCGGTAAGATTGATGGATTAATCGACGAGGGGTGTTTCCGCGAGCGCGAGGACGAGAGACTGATCGACGCAAACGCGCGTGTTTTCACGCTCACTCGCAGCTGATCGGAGACTCCGGCGTGGGTAAATCGTGCCTTTTGCTCCGATTCGCGGACGATACGTACACGGGGACGTACATCTCGACGATTGGCGTCGATTTTAAGATTCGCACGGTGGAGTTGGAGGGGAAGACGATCAAGCTTCAGATTTGGGACACGGCTGGTCAGGAAAGATTCCGTACCATCACCTCTTCGTACTACCGCGGTGCGCACGGGATCATCGTCGTGTACGATGTGACCGATAAGGAAAGCTTCGAGGCGGTGAAGGGGTGGTTGAATGAGATTGACCGCTACGCGAATGAAAACGTCAACAAGTTACTGGTGGGAAATAAGAGCGATTTGACGAGTCAAAAGGTGGTGGATTACGCGACGGCGAAGGCGTTCGCGGATGAGATCGGTATCCCGTTCATAGAAACTTCGGCGAAGAACGCCACGAACGTCGAACAGGCTTTCATGACCATGGCGAACGAGATTAAGAACCGCATGGCGAGCCAACCGCAGATGAACGCCGGCCCGCGGGGCAATACCGTGCGACCGGGTGAAGGGCGCAGCGTGAACGCGAAGAGCTCTTGCTGTTAGAACAACGAAATCTGACCATCCTATGGCGTCTTAGACGTTTTTAATTCTCAGCACAGCAAAATGTTTGTACTATTTTGGTGTCTCGGTATTCATTACATCATTTATTTCACGCGCATCGCATCCTATTCAGCGTATCCATCATCATGCATCATCGATTCCAAGATGTGTCCGCGAACAATAAATCAAGCGCCAAACAGTTCGCACACGTGATCATTCCCGAAGTGGTGTGGGAAGTGGGCACCGGGGCGAGACGAGCGAAAGGACACGATTTCCACGTGTGCATCGTTTTGCCCAATTCCTTTTCCTTGGGAGCCTCATCCTCGTTTATCGACGAATCCGTCTTTAACGCCTTGGACGTTCCCGGTTGCTTCACTTTATGGACGGATTTGATCTGCGCGGGCACGACGTCTGCGCGAGCCTTTCTCCTCAAAACCATCTTCCCCTCGGCGTCGATGACGACAAAGTTCGAAGTCGCCTTTTTCGAAAGCATGTACACTTTTTCTCCTCTGCTCGCTGCGCTGTTCGCCGCATGCATCGCGCGATATCGCATAGTCACCGCACGACGTATCCAATTATCGTTCTTCGATTGCGTCTCTCGACCGAACACTTTCATAAACATCGATTTTAGTTCGTCCGTTTGCGCGTCGGCTATCGTGGCGAGCCGCTCGCCGAGAGTGAGATCGTCGTCGATCGCCATGTCCACGGCGAACAGATCAATGGGATTCGGGTTGGACGGTTGCACGTTCGGATCGATGTTTTCTGACGAGAAGTCCTCTCGTTCCGCCGTCTTCCCGGCCGGCGAAGAGCGCTCGGCGCTTTGCGCGTCGTCGCCGGCGGAAACGCGCGCCTCGCCCGGGGACTCAGCCACGATGGATGAGATGGATGATTGCGGCGCATTGCGCGCAGCCTTCGACGTGGAATCATTCGAATCGTCACTTCCCTTCGCCGCGACCCCTGAATCTTCGACGGGCGTGCTCGCGGTCGAGTACTCGTCTTCTCTGAGCGAAGGCACGTCTGGTCCCCCCGAAACGAACGACGCCGCTTGACGCGACATGCGAGGCTCGGGCTCGGGCGACGGCGTGCGAGAGCTGTGAGGTAAATCATGATGACTCATTTTGTCTCGCTTTAAACGGCGTGCTCGTCGAGTCGCGCGCCGTGTGCGCGAATGACGCCTACACGCGTGTTTTCGTTCCCCTAGGTATCGGCGAGAAAAGAGTCGCGACTACGGGAATGTACAATTACAAACGATGAGACACGTTAGCTCGGGGCACGATTTACTGGTGCGTTCCGGAAGGTTCGGTGGAATCCTCGGACGAATCCACGTCCCCGGGTTCGCTCTCTTTGCCCTTCACGCGTGACGCGATGCTCTCGTAGGCGCCCACCGCGAACACGTGACACGTACTCTTTGTGGCGGTGAACCCCTGAGCGAACGCGGAAAACCACACGAGCGCGCGACACGCATTGATGCCGTACGACATCGTCGTCGTGGGGCGTCCGAGTCTCGTCGGGGCGCGATCTTTGATGACTTCGTTTGCAGCGGAGGCCACTTCCACGGCAGCTAAGAGTAAGAACGCGCCGAGGGCTTGCACGTAAGCCGGTGTCGGAGCATCCAACGGCGATGCCTCCGCGGACGATTCGTCTCTGTGTTCTTTCGATTGACTGAACAAAACGTCGCGGGTCCAGCCTCCGATGAAGGTTTCCACTCTCGACACCCCGAAGAGCGCTCGCAACGCCGTCTCCTTCAGCAAATCCTTCAACGTCAGACCATTCGTTCTCTCTGCCCGGTCCACTCGCGATCTGAGCTCACCGATGGCTTGTTGAAGTGCCGGAATCGTCGTCGTCGTCAGCGGCCGCACGTTCGCATCGACCACCGTCTCGCGACCGTCGAGTTTCCGAACGTCTTTGGACACTTCGCCGGTGAGACGCTCCAACTCGTCCGTCTTCGCCCTGACGTCGTGCAGCGCGAGTTGGAGCGCTCCCAACAACTGTCTCTGCGGCAGAGCGTTATCGAACGCGGTCTCGAGCGCGTGTTTCTGTCCCAAGAGGTACGAGGGCACGTCGACCGCATCTGGCGCTCTGTCTCTGCGAGGACCCTCGAGCGACACGTTCCCGATGTCACTCAGCGCGCGCATGGACGCCGAGACCGATTGTTTGCGACTCGCTTGCGCCCGCGTGCCGTCCCAGATGGTGTCTATCGGCGTCGCTCGGTGCTCGCTGAGATTATTAAAATCGTTGCTCGTCGGTGTGTTCGCCCGGCTCGCGCGCGGCTCCGATTCCCGCGGGCTCGACTCTTCGATCGCGGATCGAGGCGCGGTGACGGGCGACTCATCACCCGCGGCGTAGCGGTGCGCCATGCCCGCGCGTCGATGGATGCGGGCGACTGATTTTTCGAGCCGACAGTTGAAAGAACGAACGGGAACGGGAGAGAGGATGGATGGGTGAGTCGTAGTTGTTGTACATGTGCATTTCAAAACGCGCGCTGCGCTACTGTGCCGTGACGTCCACGGTCTCATCTAAAGTGGTGAATGGTATATTGATTCGCGTCGCGCCGACTCAGCAGCACGTTCCGCCTTGAGCGGCGCTGGCGGCGGGAGCTCGCAGACCCACGGTATCCGACGCGTTTCCCCCCGCGACGTACCCGAGCTTCACCCCGTTACTCTCGTTTTTCACGTCTAAAGAACCCTCATCAATCTCCCGAACGACGGCTTTGGCGGTGGCGACGAAAACATCCTCCACGTTCGTCGACGTCTTCGCGCTCGCCTCCATGAATAACAAGCCGTTCTCCCGCGCGAACATCTCACCCTCCTCGGTCGATACCGCTCGTCTGTGCGTGACGTCCGCCTTATTCCCCACGAGCATTATGACCATGTTCGGACCGGCGTGCGCGCGACAGTCTTGCAACCAGCTCGAGAGATTATCAAACGTCTCTCGTCGAGTCACGTCGTACACGAGCAACGCCGCCGCCGCTCCTCGATAGTAACTCCTCGTGATGCTCCGAAAACTCTCTTGTCCAGCCTGCGGCGTCGGTCAACGATCGCTCGAGCGTCACGGTCAGTCTTCCCGACTCGTCCTCGCGCGCGTGGAAAATAGCGTGGAAAATCGCGTCGTCGCGTTCGTCGAGCCGAGAGCGCTCACCGTGTCCCAGATCTGCAATTTCACCTGCTTATCCGCCACGCTCACCATGCGCGACCCGAACTCGACGCCGATCGTCAGGTCGTGCACGTTTTGAAAGCGTCTATCGGTGAACTGTAACAGCAGGCACGATTTACCCACCCCTGCGCGCGAGAGAGAATCAGAATTCGCCAACCGTCGGCGCGAGTCTTCGACCGCGACGCGCGCGAAAAAACGACCACGCGCGCGCGAAAACGACGCCCGCGCGCACCCGTATCACCGATGACGATGTATTTGAACAGATACGCGTACGACATGACGCGCGCGAGCCACGCGCGCGAGCGAGTGAGGCGATGGGCGCGCAAAGGAACACACGAATTCGTCTTGTCACCGCGACGCGGTGGCGCACGACTCGCGACGGAAGAGACGAATGCGTTCGATGGGGCGTTTCGACGAGTGCGAGCGGCGGCGCGGGACCACACGCGGTGTTATACTATTCAAAACATCTGTGACATTATTCAAAACATTTGTGACATTCAAAACATTTGCGAACGCGGCGCCGTCGTGAGCGTCACAGCATTGTGCCATAGTCCACAGGGGCCTTGTCGCGTAGCGGTTCGCGCATGGCGATCGCGTCCTGTTCCTTGCCTCTTTGGTGGCGAACGGCAACGACCGCGACGAGCAACGCGGCTGACACTAGTGCGCCACTTGCGAAATGTCCAACCCGTATCAAACTATGCTTTCGTTCGCTACCGAGCGCCGAGGCGCGAAACGACTCATTTGCTGGCTCGACTGACGCCAACATTCGCGTGAGGGTAGAGACTTTAGCGGGCTTGTTCTCGGTTCGCGCTTTCTGGAGTTCTGACCGTAACATGGTCGTGTTGACTTCGGCATCTCGGGGCACCCATCCACGTTTAACTAGTATTCGCTTAGCTTGCCGAAGAGCCCTTCTGCGCCTTGCATCTTCAGCTTGTCTCGCTTTCCTAGCCTTTTTCGCTTCTCGCCTCTCAGCTTTCCTCGCCTCTTGCCTGGCTTTAGCCAGCTTTTTCGCTTCTCGCTCCCTTTTGGCCCGGCGCTTCTCTATTCTCGCCTCTCTCCTAGCTTTTCTTTTCTCACTTGGAGACAGCTGCGGTGGGCTTGGTGGAAGGCCTGGCGGAGGGCTTGGCGGAGGGCTTGGCGGAGGACTCGGTGGGCTTGGTGGCGGAACAAAGTACAGTGAGTAGCTCCATCTCGAAATTGAAGCTAGCGCACTCGCATCAAAACTTTTTATTTTCAACTTGAGACGTTGAGGTGCGTGACCGATGCGGTGTTGCCTAGCACGTTGAAGAAGGCTTTCATCGAAGTCTGGTTTGTATATTTGATTCGAAATATTTCGACCAAATCCCTCAGTTGGCATTCTAATTAACGCTGTGCTGTTGTACATGCCTTGAAAGCCTGCAGCGGCGAGAGCATCCGAATCAAAGTCCCCAAAGCAAACTTCACGCCAAAGGGTGGACGATCCACCTTTCTTCCGTGTCAAGGGTGTATACTGGCTAGGCGAACCAGACACGAACCTTATCATCATGTCGCTGAATGAACCATTCGTTATATTCATCGTCAAGCAAACTTTAATTCCAGCAAGCTCATAACCAGGAGGATAACCATCAACAGCTTCAGTGGAAGACTCGTACCAGGCTGTACCAGGAAGGGTTGCCTGTGTTTCGATCACCCTCGTAAATGCCGAGTCACCGTACGGCGGTGGGGGACTGGGCGGTGGGGGAGGTGGATTCGCATCATGCACAGTGAAACTCCATACTTCGCCAGGAATGATATCGCCGTTCCCTAATACTGCGTCGACTCGCCACCTGACGTTTGAAGAGTAAGGCCAAAGTTGATCGTCAATGGGCCTTCGTTCCCAAATATTTTGCTCACCAGTGAGTTCGGCGACGAAATTCAAGCTTCCAGTATCATTGAGACTACCACTCGCATCAATGTACAATCGGTGTGCGACAGCCTTCTCGGCTCTAAGAAACATGAGCGCTGCATCACGCTTTGCCGTGCGGTAGCCATTGGGTGGTACTGGTTTCGATGTTCTGTATGCAAAGCGGCCAGGTATCCAGTACGTCCCTAAGTGCCCAAGATTCGATCCACTATACGGACCGATATTGGTAGAGCTGATGATGGAACCAGGTTTTGGTCTGTAATCATTGCCATTGTAATCGCGAAGATCCTGAAAGTAACCCGCACTGTTGTTCATCGATACACCCGCGTGGAATACTGCGTCGACGTCTGCCGTATCGGGCGTGTTCCCACCCCCTCCCAAATAATTGCCAAGTGCATTGAGTACATTTCCCAAAACCTTTGTGTTCATATTCTCGAAGGTATCATTACCGTATGTAGTGTTCGCACAAGTGGGCGATTGCTGGCAATATGTGTCGTTAACTTGACATGTGCCGACACCAGCGAGGTGCATTGGATCTCGTCGATTACCCGTACCATACCACGTGTATATCGTCAAAGGTGGCTTACCTGTACTTGTCATTCCAGTGTCGCGGTCTTCAATGTGCGCAACACCAGCACCGCGTTGGATCAAGTTGTTTTCAATCGTGTGATTATTTCCCTTGACCATGACACCCGACGTTTCAACGCAGACATTGCCGCGTATGGTCCCATTGAACCCTCCCGAACCGGTAGAACTGCGTGGGTTGCTAGGAGTTGAAGCGTCGACGGTTAGATCACAGGTGTCTTGCGATCGATCAAATCGAATACCGTATTTTGAGTTTCTCGGATTGACAGTATCCTTGACCCAGTTATTTTCGATCAGCACGAACGATTCTGGATCGAGAAACATGTTCTTTGGGTTAACTCCACTGCCCTGGATAGCTGAGCCATCGTTCTGAAGATCCTTACCACCGCTGATGTAGTTGTATCGAACGATGCTATTCCTCGCGGCATAAAAAGGAGCTGAGTTCCCACACACGTGAATATCGTTTCTTATAAACTCGTTAGGTTTCTGTGATGTGGCAGGGCTGAGTTTCATCATTCCACTTCCTGTATACGGCAGGGTGTTGCCGTCATGGGGATTCACGGGCTTAGCAGTCACGGCAGTCCAGTCATTGTACAGAAAATTGTTGTTTCGAAAGCGCATCCCACCACCGCGGAATCGCGTTGGCGTGGATTCCGAACCGTAGAAAGTACAGTTCGTCATTTCAAAATCGATGTTGATAGCCTTCTTGTCTCCAGATTGAAACAGAGACGTCGGCATTCCTTCGTCTACGTAACCAAGCATTCGTTTCTGCGCACTCGGGTACCAGAAGTTCACATTTTCCCATGTAATGTTGTACATATCGAATTTTGTCTTATCGGCAGATGCCCAAATACCCAACGCGAACAAGTCGAAATTCTTCAAGGTGACATTCTGCGCGTTCGCGAGAGTGAACGCGTACTCAAGTCGACGACCCCGGAGTTTGAGTGTCGATGGTTCGACGTTATTCGGAGTGACGATTTTGATGAGCTTCTCCACTGGATCATACGTCCATTCTAGTGGAGCGTCCAGGAATTCGTCCTTTCCTTCCAAGAAGTAAGCATTGTGATTGTCAACGAACTTGGGGACCTTCCAATGTCTTCGCGAATAGTATCGCAGTTCACTGTCTCCCGGGGTGTGCGCGTGAATGATACCAGTATGCGTAAACCAGTGTCCAATATTGAGCACAGCTTTCGCGCCTGTTGCATTCAAACCACTTTCGGACAAACTTCGTTCACCTCCGGGATGGTCCGTAGTTGAATCATAAAGCGTGCACAGACCAGGAACACCATTCGCATACCTCGTGAAAGTCGACGTGCTTGCGCTTTTCTTATCATTCGCCCAGTACGAGCCTTCAAAAGCGGTATTGGGCCACTGCACGTTAGGCCATCGAGCCGGAAGACAAAGCTCCCCTGGCATCTGCCCCAATACGTAATCGCGAGCATTCTGGCTCTTTTCGCCTTCGTAACCGACCGTTTTAAATAATGACCACAAGTCTGGCGCGCTCGAATTGAGCCTCGCCGTCCAGTGCGTCGCGGGCGCCCGTTGTCCGCTCGCGAGCGTCCTCCCCGCCGTTAGGTTCCAACCGCCATCAATCCATTCGTCCAGCGCAAACGTACCGTCCAAGACGCATCCATCGCCCCGCACCACGACATTTTCAGCCCGCGTCGCCGACCCCGTCGGATTGTGCTCCTCGTGCGCGCTCACGCGCAGCGGCGCCTCCAACGCGAACCGCCCTCGCAGGACGCACTCCGATCCGTTCGCCGCGGCGATCGCCTCATCGACGCACGCCTGCGGGTCTTCCCCGAGCCACGCGCGCGCCTCAAACGTCACCGCGTTCGCGACGGAGAGCGTCGCCAGCGCCGTCGTCGTCACCGCACACGCCAACACCCCCCGTCGCGGATTCGAGCGTCGCCGTCGCGTCCCGCGCGAACGCGCGTTCGCGCGAACGCGCGAACGCCCGACGCGTACAGTCTCGACCGCGTCCATCGACGTCGTCGACGTCCCCGATCGCGCGCGTCGCGGTCGGTCGCCGACGCGGATCCCATCGCCGCGGGTCGACGCGAACGGGCGGTCGGTCGGACGCGGTCGGTCGGACGCGTCGACTCGAACGGGCGCGTTCGACGCGCGCGCGCGCGCGCGAGGCGAGAGACGCGCCAAGGAAAGAATGCGTTCAAATTCGTCTCGTCGAAAACGCGCGCGAGAGAGAGAGGGAGAGCGCGCGCGCGTTCATCGCTCGTCGTCTCGGCGTTCGTTCGAGCGCGCGCGCGCGCGAGCCTCCGCGGCGAAATCCCTTCACCGAGCGCGCGAGAGCGCGCACCGGACCGCCGAGCGTCAGTCATCGCCCCGGCGCGTCGCGCGTTCTTCCCCTCGCGTCGCGCGTTCTTCCCCTCGCGCGTCGAAATCGTCGTCGTCGTCGTCGTCGTCGTCGTCGTCGTCGTCTCGTCTCGTCGCACCTCTTCGAGTCGCCCACGACGCGCGCCGTCATCGCCGCGACCGGCGCCGCGACGACGCACGCCGCGACGACGCCCACGAGCGCGCTCTTCCTGTGCACCGCGCGCGCGCCGAGCGACATCCGCGCTTTCGTCGCCGTCGTCGTGTGCGGTCGCGCGATGCGCGCGGTCGGTCGGTCATGCACCGGCACATCCGCGCGCGCGGCATGCGTCGCCGCGCGCGCGATGGCGGCGGTGAAAAGTCGCTCGGCGCGCGCGAGGACTCGCGCTCGACGACCGATGTCGACGGTGTCGTCGCGGACGACGCCTCGCGCGCGTTACGGTCGTGGAAACGCCGCGCGAGAGAGAGGAATGAAAAGAACGGCGGCGACGCGCGACGACGCGCGACGACGCGCGACGACGAGACGGAGACGGATGAAGAAGAAAACGAGAGACCTGTGACATCGGTCGAGATCGCGGAGGAGTCGTTCGGTGACGACGCGCGCGGGAGACCGACTGCGACGTCGTACGGGTTGCGGTGCGCGCGGGACGTCGCGCGGGGCGCGACGGTGCTCGAGTTGCGCGGATCGAAGGAACTGATCACGGCGCAGAGGTGCGCGAGGACGCCCGCTTTGAAAGCGTTGGTGCGACGCTGGATCAGGGTGCAGACGTCGAGCGCGGGGAGAACGCCGGGAAGTCGAGAGGATCTGAGGACGCGGCTCGGCGACGGGAGCGCGGAGGCGCGACGCGAGGATTTCAAAGGCGACGGCGACGCGAAGTACCTTGGATTAGACGAGACGCTGCTGTGTTGTTTCATCGCGCTCGAGAAAAAGAAGGGGAAATCGTCGTCGTGGTACGATTACGTGAGTAAATTGCCGACGCTGAATGATTTTTCGTCGCGCGTTCCGGCGGTGATGCCGATTCGCGAGCTCATTCGTGTATTGGGACACGAAGATTGTACGAATGCGTCCACGCGTCAGCCGCAGAGCGACGCAGATTTGCGTTGGATACTAACAGAGGCTCAGCGGATACAGCGGTTGGTCGAACTCACGCATCGTCAAATCGTGTCCGAGGTTGGTTTCGACGACGCGTCTATTTCTTTGGATGAATTCCGCTGGGCACACGCGTGCGTGTTGACGCGCGCGTTTCAATCGCCGAACGCTCCGTCTGAGGACCCATGGGCGGACATGTACGAGAGAATGGACTTCGTAGGATCGTACCTCGCGCCCGTGTTGGACTTTGCCAATCACCGCCGTCCGCGAGAGGTGGCGTACGAAGCGACAGAGGGAGACCGGGGTCGCGGAAAGGTGACCGTGACCTCACTCCGAAGCTTTCGAAAGGGTGACTTCATACACATCACGTACGGCGCCAAGAGTAATTCAGAGTTGTTTTTGAGATACGGTTTCTGTGTCTCGAGTAACGTCGAACCGGATGGCTCGAGTAACGACAAAATTCGCGTCGATGGGAATGATTTGAGAAGATATTTGCGGCACAATGGCGAGGAGGGCGATGCGGGTCAAGGTGAGGACGTACTTCTTCAAGTGGCGGCGACAGTCGACTACATGTACAAGCCATTCGCGCAGCTCCTCGAAGTTGCGCTCGCGCATTTCAACTGTTCGGAAGCCGAGGACGCGCCAGGCGTCGATGAATTTCCTGTTCGCGACGACAGCGTGTGGGATGTCGATGAAGACGTCTTCGGCGTGGATTTGCGCGGTGAATCTCTCATCGAAGACGCCGACGAAGCGCATATACTCATGTACGGAGACGAAGATGACGCGCACTCGCCGGATTTGAATGAACGCGAACGTAACGATACCATTCGTGACGTTCGAACGCGACGCGAGATTCAAGCCGCGCTCGCGTTGCTCGAGTACTTGGGCTCTTTGGATGAAGACGTCGACGCGAGATGGCGCGCCGCCGCCGAGAAGCTCGACGATCGACGCGCGTATCTCGCCGCCCAGTACAATACCTGGCGCGCGTCTCGTCGACGCGCGCTCGACGTCTTCGCGTACGCCGCGCACCTCCGTGCGCACCGCCTCCTCGATCCGGCGCGAGCGCGAGATGGCGCCGTCGACCTCGCCGACGTCGAACCGAAGCGCGCGCGCGCCGTCGGGCGCGCCGTCGCCCATCGTCTCTCCGACGACGCGGACGCGCTCGCCGCCGCGCGCGCGCTCGCCACCGCGCGCGATTCCGTCTTTGAAATTTCTCTCCGCGACGACGCGCTCGCGTAACATTGTTGTAATACACACGTACACTCTTCGCGATGACCGCTACGCATCATTCGAAGCAGCGCGCATCAACATGCGTTGGCGCTTACCCGGTTTTGATTTACCCTTACGCTTCCTCTGCGCGTGACGACGCGATCGCTTCTCCTTGCTTCCCTCGTCGTTCGAGACGGCGCTCTCCTTCACCTTGCGCAAAAACTCCTTCTTCGCCAAACGCTTCGTCATCTTCGCGTCGCGCGCGTCATCGTCGGCGTCGTCGCTGTCACCATCGCCGTCCTCATCGTCGGACGAATCAAACTGATCGAGCGAAAACTTCCCACCCTCGGTCCGCTCGCCCTCGGCGGCGCGTAAAATTTTCTGCGCGCGAAGACGCGCCAAGCGTTCCGCGTGCGTCTCCGCTTCCCCATCGCTCACGATTCCCTCGTCCTCCTTCACCGCCGGATAAAAGCACACGAACGTATCGTCGTCAGCCTTGCCCAACCTTTTCAAATTCTTCGCGTGCTTCTTACTCTTCGCGTGCTCTCGCATGTCGCCGGCGTTGAGCAACAGCGTCCCCGGACACGCTCGACACTTCGCCGCCACGTTCTTCGAGTCTCCCTCACCCCTGAGCGCGCGTTCGATTGCCCCGCGCGCTTCATCGTACCGCTTTCGCATCGCTTTCCCGTCCTCCTCACCGTCCTCCTCGCTCGATTCGCTCGAGCTCACGCGCGCGTCCGCCTCCTCCGACGCGCCGCTCTCGCTCGAGCTCGAGCTCGCGCGACCGCCCGCCGACTCCACCGAGTCCGACTCCGACTCCGACTCCGACTCACCGTCGCGCTTGTGCATGTAATTCCAATCTCGTCGTTTAAACCTGCGTCGTCGTCGCCGACGGAGAGTCGCGGGCGCCGCGCGTCGTCTTTCGTCAGTCTCTCGTGCCGGCGGCTGCCGCTTCCGAGCGCGTCCGCGTCGTCGTCTCGCGCGTCGTCCGAGTCCATCTCGCGCGATGCATCGCGCGCGTCTCACGCACATCGCGTCCGCGCGCGCTCTCCCGTTCGATGGGTCGTTCGCCGTTCGCGTCGTCGGCGTCGGCGTCGGCGTCGACCGCGCGCGCGCGAGTGACGAGTCGTCGACATTATGCGCTGGTCAACGTGCGCGTCGACGTCGTCGTCGTCGACGCCCGCGCGGCGCGCGCCTCGCGTCTCGAACACCATCACCGCGCGTTGGCGCGCGCGATCGTCCGCGGGACGCGCGTCGTCGACGTCCGCGGCGACGCGCGCGTTCGCGTTCCCATTCGATGATGTGGCGCTCGCGGCGTTCGATGACGTCCCGCGCGACGTCGCGGCGACCGCGCTCACGTCCGTCGGTGCGTACGCGTGGGTGAAAGCGTTCGACGTCCTCGCCGAGCGCGGGACGTTCGCGTCGGTGACGTCGAGAAAGTTGGTGCACGTGACGAGCGGGACGTTCTTCGCGTGCACGTGGCCGCTGTTTTCGAGCTCGCCGAGCGCGCGGTGGTTCGCGGCGGTGATACCGCTCGCGCAGGGCGTGAGACTGTTCGGTATAGGAAGTGGGTTGATAAAGAACGCGTCGGCGGTGCGCGCGGTGAGTCGAGAGGGTGGGAGAGAGGAATTACTGAAGGGGCCGTTGTATTACACGGCGTGTCTGGCGGCGTGTTGCGCGACGTATTGGCGCGCGAGTCCCATCGGTATCGTCGCCGTAGCGATGATGTGCGGCGGCGACGGCTTCGCCGATATCATTGGGAGACGCTTCGGGAGAGGGAACGCGCTACCGTGGAACGCGGAGAAGAGTTTCGCGGGGAGCGCGGGTTTCGTGTGCGGCGGTTTCGGCGCGGCGAGCGCGTTGCTCGCGTATTTTCACCTCTTTGGATTCATCGACGTCTCCGCGTCCACGTACGCGGCGACGCTCGTCATAGCTACCGTGTGTGCCATCGTGGAGTCGTTACCGATCGCGTCGGTGGTGGATGACAACTTTACCGTCACCGCGTGTGCGATTGCGTGCGGCGCGTTGTTATATTAACTCTCGTCTCGGCGCCTCTAGAAAATGAAACGTCACAATACCACGCACCCACCGCGCCCACCATGCACACGTTTCACGGCTCGTTCATCAGAAAGTGCATCGTCACGCACGTCATCGATGGCAAAACAATTCGCGTCTTGCTCAATCCCGAAGGAGGTCAACAGCGAACTCAGTCGGGCGAAGGCTGGATGGACTCTCTCGTCGTGGGTTCAGCGCCGGGGAGCTCTCTTCCACCGGAGGAACTCGACGCGTCGTCGCTCGATCCCAAGACGTGGGAGAAGGTGGACGTTCGTCTCATCTACGTCGACACCGAGGAGGCGCTTCAACCGAAGAAGGAGGAGGCGGCGTACAAGGTGCGGGAAATTCGCGCTCGTACGAGACGAGAAGAGACGAGAAACGAATGACTGACCCGAAAACTCGCGCTCGTCGTCGACGACTCGCAGCCGGTCACGCCGTCGGGGCAAGAATCGTTCGATTGGCTGAAGAAACGTCTCGGTGCCGCGCGCGATGGTCGATGCGGAAACGTAGAGATCGATTTAGAATTCGATACGTGCGCGTTTATGTCCATTTCGCGCGCGAGAGAGTGTTCAATGGATAAATACGGTCGAATGCTCGCGTACGCGCATCTGGAGGGAAGCAACGTCAACATCGATCTTGTTCGCGCTGGACAATCCGTTTACTTCACCAAGTACGGACGAAGTCGTCTCTACCACGGCGAATTTCAAGCGTCGGAAAAAGCGGCGATGGAAGACTTGCGAGGCATCTGGGACCCGAGCGCGACGGCGATGATGATGTTCGGTTTGCTCGAATACTCGCGCGATTACCACCGCTTACTTCCGTGGTGGAAACAACGCGAGATGTTCATGGAAGATTGGCGTCACTGGAACCATCTCGGCATCGCCACCGACGTCTTAAATCCGCGCGATTACAAAGACTATCAGACGCTCGTCGCTCGCGCCGCGGCTCAAGAAAAAGTTACCGTTCTCGTCGATTTACAACGGACGCAATCAAACCTCTACGACGGCATCATGCAACTCGTCAAGTACGAAAACGGTATGCAAGGTTTGTGCATCTTTGCCGGCACGCGTCGATGTCCGTTCAATCTCTGGATGGACGACGCCACCACCGCCGAGAGCGCTCGACTTCAAAACTTGCTTCACTCGCGCTACTGCCAACGCAAACGCAACTACTGCTTCATCACCGGCAAACTCTTCATCTTCCACGCCAAGCAGCGTCCTCAATTACTCTTGGAGAGCTGCGATCAAATCTCCGATTTCCCGCTCGATCCGCGAGACATGTCGAGCAAACTTCGCGAGCACCATCGACAGATGAAGCCGATTCCGAGCGCCGCCGCGTGAGCGCGTCGTTCGCTAATTCAAGACCATGACTCGACACGTGTAAAAACCCACACCGATTTCTTCTGTTTTTTTATCGTTCGTTCCTCCTTTCGTCTCGAGACATTCGGAAAGCGCCGACGCCGCAGTCGGCGCCTCTCGGCGTCATGGACAACGAACGAAGATTCGTCCGTCGACTTCGACAGATTCGCGATGTCGCCGGATCCGTCGCCGTCGGCACCGTCGGGGGATCCGTCGCCGCCGTGAGCACGGTTCTTCCCTCGGCCGGAGGCGCGATAGGTGCGCGCGCGAGAGAAGAATGGATGCGATGACGATGAGATCCCGAGGCGCCACCAACCGTCCGTGACTGACGCGTTTTACTCGACGCGCGCGCGCAGACACCATCGTCGTCAAACAACCCGACGGTGCGCTTCGAGCGAGTCCTTTTTACGTCCGATTCGGGAACGCGCAATCGTTTTTACGAGGGCGGGACGCCAAGGTGGTGACGGTGACGGTGAACGGGACGCTGAGCGACTTGACGATGCGTTTGGGATCGAACGGGGAGGCGTATTTCGCGGATGGGGTGGACGATTTCGACGACGAGGAGAGCGATACGGAGGGTGAGGATGAGATGGAGACGGCGGAGGAGGTGGGGGCGATCGAGGCGCTGTCGGCGTTGCGTTTGGATTCGACGCCGAGTAAGGCGAAACCGTCGACGAGCGAAAACGAGACGACGGAGGAGGGTGAGGAGAAGTTGAGCGCGGAGGAGATGGACGCCGCGGTGGTGGCGTTGCGTGGGGTGGGGTTGATGGTGTTGCCCGCGGTGGAGCTGAGTCTGTGCGGAGGAAAGGTGGAGGAGTTCGATAAACACGTGGTGACGGTGGAACAGTTTAAGAAGACGCCGAGTCTGAGCGGGCACTCGGGTTTGGTCGTGCGTCCGAAGCGCGCGCCGGGTGAACCGCCCGCGAAGGCGCTTCCTTGGAACGCCGCGGCGCCGCATGTGTTGGCACATCTCGCTTTCGGCACACCGTTGCCGTCGAACTGGACTTACGTTACCGGCGGGCAGACGAGCGCGCCGACGTCGCCGTTGCCGTCGGCGCAAAACGCGACGTTCGATTCGCTCACGTCGCCGAAGCGAGGATCCCACAGAGTGCGTCGAGTGCAGTTGACGCAAGAGGAAGTGATGTCGCTTGATCTCAAGCCCGGGGTGAACACGATCTCGTTCGCTTTCAACTCGCGCGTGTGGGGATTACAAGAGGTATCCGCCTTCGTGTATTTATGGGATTGGAACATCAAGCTAGTGGTGAGCGACGTCGACGGTACCATCACGAAGAGCGACGTCCTCGGTCATCTCGCCCCCATGGTCGGCAAAGATTGGAGTCACGCCGGTGTCGCGTCGCTGTATAACGACATCACGGACAACGGATACAAGATGATGTTCTTGACGTCTCGCGCGATTTCGCACGCCTCGGGCACCAGAAAATACCTCTCATCCCTGAGACAGGGCGATCAAACGCTCGCGCAAGGGCCGGTGATGTGCGCGCCCGATCCGCTCAGTAAGGCGTTGTTCCGAGAGGTGGTGACGCGAAATCCGCAGCGCTTCAAGATTCGGTGTCTGCAAGACATTCGCAACTTGTTTCCCTCGGGGTACAATCCGTTTCACGCCGGTTTCGGAAACAGAGAAACCGACGTCGAGTCGTACCTCGCCGTCGGCGTCCCGCAGCATCGAGTCTTCACGATTAATCCGAAAGGTGAAGTCGTGTGCGAGACGACCAAGCGCGTCAAACAGTACACCCTCTCCGAAGTGAACGAACTCGTCCACGAAATGTTTCCTGAAATCGAAACGTGTCCGGTCAACGGCTCGGCGGAGGAACAGTTCAACGATTTCAACCACTGGAAGAATCCGTTAGAATCGGATTTCAGCGCACCGATATGAACGCACACGCTCAAATTACATCTTTTAGTAGCACGTTGTACATCACATTACATTTCATTCACGATCCATCAATTACTTCTTCATACGGTACAGTCAAACAATCATAGTCATACATCACGCTCCCGGGCACATCGGCCGGTTCGAACGGTCGATCCTCGCGTCAATCATCGGTGAGTCGATAACCCGCCCGCTGTGTGTGTCATCGCCGCGGCGCGCTTCTTACGCTTGGCGAGCATGCGCGATTCAGCCTTGCCGCACTTGTCGCACAAGAATTGTCCAAAAGTCGACGAAAGCTCGTCGTACGAGCATCTCCAGTGGATTTTTGAATCCCCTTGCACGCCGCAGTTGATGCACTCGCGCATGCGCGGCGTTGAAGTCGAGTCGCTTTGTCTGATGCGCGCGTTCGGCTTTTGAATGTTCTTGTTCAAGGTGCGTTTCAAATCATCCGTCTTGGTCGATTTACACCTGGTTCCCTGCGCGCGACGTCGAGCGCCTCCATTCTTCTCCCCCAGAATGTTCACCAGCGAGTCTTGGGGATGCGCAGACGATGCAGACGCGCGCGGACCCTTCGCATTTTCGTCGTCTTGCGAGTGTTCCATCGCCTTGGGACTCTCCCAGGGCAAGTGCAACCAGTTCACCGGATTCGCGTAACGCGCCGTCGGTTTCGAAATACGAGGGCTTGCGTTCCAAACGCGCGCCACCGCCGCCTTCACCGGCGACGGACGCTTGAAAGGCTTAAACGCAGAGATAGCCGAACGAAAGATGTGCGTGACGAGCCCGCGCTCTTTCTTGGGTGCGACGCTCGCGTTGCGAGACTCTCCTGTGGACCTCGGCGCGGTGACGAGCTGCGTGGCGCCGAGAGAGCTCGCTCCCTCGAGGACGGGTGAATAGTACAGCGTTCGATCATCGCTGGGTGACCGTGAGCTCGTATAAATGTTATTTCGTCCACTCGTGCCCCGCGACATGGCCGCGCGCGCGTCTGTCACGCGACTCGTCGCTTTTCTTGTGACGTTTTTCAAAAATATTTCAAAACTTCAACCCTCCCCCCCCCGAACGCCAACGTCACACCGCATCGCCCGTTCGCGCGTTTCGTCCATGTCTGACGAGAGAACGTGTGGGGAAGATGTCGATGAGGTGTCCTTCGCGGAGTGGCTGGCTGGAACGTCCGTGCGCGTCGTTAATCGTGGAGGCAAGGATGTCAAGGTGCTCACAACCCGAGTGGACATAAAGAGGAAAGCGGACGCGTCCGCGAGCGCGGACGCCAGGCGACGGCGGCGCTCGTCCGATAACATTCTTTTGTTCACCGGACGACTTGTGGAGAGTTTCGGGTCATCGAAGGAGATGTCTTTCCGATCCGAGAAATCCGCCTCGTCTCCCGAGGCGTCGAGAAATGAGCCGCGAGGCGAATCGACGTCGGCCTCGACACCCTCTCGTCGTCATCGTCTGATCTCTTGGGTCACCGCGTGTTTTCGAGGATCACCATCGACGCGATTGCTCGACGCATCGCTCGAATCGGCGTCTTCATCGGCGCCTCTCGACGCCGTCGCCGCCGACGCGGTTCGAGCGCTCGCCGCCGACGCGCGGGATAGAAACTCCGATCGCGCGAGCGACGAATCACGGTGCGATCTTCATCGATGGCGCGCGTGCAGGAGAGATTACTCAATCACTGCTTCGAACTCGCTCGCCGAATCGACTCGATCGACTCGATCCGCGCCGACGATGACTTGAAAAGAACCCTCACGCCGCCCTCGGCTCTCGCGTCCTTTTGAGCTCGCCCCATCTTGCCCACTCTCCGCGCGTCAGACGCCGCCGCCGCGGTCGCCGATCGCGAGCATGGTGTCACGCGATCTGAACGCCGCGAAAGATGCCTTCTCCAACGCCGACGTCGCCGCATCGCGCGCGGCGCACGACGCGCACGGAGAGGCGGGCCACGCGGGTGAGGCTGGCAAGTACGTCAAGTCGCTCGTCTTCGGTGGATTAGACGGCACCATCACCACCTTCGCGGTCGTCGCGGCGAGTAAAGGGGGCAGTCTGAGCGCGAACGTGGTCCTGCTCATGGGATTCGCGAATCTCGTGGCGGATGGGTTGAGCATGGGGTTCGGTGATTACCTGAGTAGCAAGGCTGAGCTCGAATTCGCAAAGACGGAAAAGAAGCGAGAGAAGTGGGAGTTGGAAAACTATCCGGAGGGCGAGAAGAAGGAAATGATCGAGCTTTACATGGCTCGAGGCGTGAGCGAGGACGACGCGACGCTCGTGATTGAGACGCTGGCAAAATATAAAAATTTCTTTTTAGACTTGATGATGGTGGAGGAGCTCGGGCTCATGCCCCCTGACGAAACAGACTCTCCGGTGAAGAATGGGTTGGTGACGTTCATCGCGTTCGCGATGTTCGGTTTCGTTCCGTTGGTCCCGTACGTTTTCGGCAAGGCAATCGGAGGGGCGAACGGCAACGCGATGTTCGGGAGCGCGTGCGGGTTGACCGCGCTCACGATGGCCGCGTTGGGCGCGGCCAAGGCGAAGTTTACGAATCAAAATATGGCGAGCAGCGCGCTGTATATGTTGTTGAACGGTTCGCTCGCCGCAGCGTCCGCATACTTGGTGTCCTTCGCGATTTCGAAAGCCTTGGACGTTAACGTGTGATGGCGACTTTCCGCCGTCCTATATTTTTCACGACTGTACTTAGTAGCGCATCATTTTGTGAACATTTCTTTTTTATAAACATCATCTATACCGATTCACTCATCGCTATGTCGCCATGCAGGACACGTCAAAGTCCTCCGGCGCGATGCTTTTGACGAAGACGTTCATGCTATGTTTGCTCTCGGCGGGCGTCCTGGCCGTAAGTTCGTATATGCTATTCAAATTCTTCACCGCGCTCGGCGAAACGATGTCGAACTCTTTTAAGTTTTGGCTCGCGCGCGCCGCGCCGACCAGACCGTCCTCAAGAAGTGCCCGAGAGGAGTCGAGGTCTCCCGCGTACACCGCGGCGACGGCGGCGTTAATCTTCACCGTCGCGTCGGCTTCATTCTTCGACAAGGCCTCCGCGAAACTGGCTTTTGCCTCCGGAAACTTGAAGCTCGTGAGTAAGTAATCGCCTTTGTCGCACATGACTCGCGCGAGCGTGTCGTTGAAATCCCCACGATCCGACGCTCTCGCGAGCTTCTCCGCCGCTTCGAAGCACAGGCGAGCGCCCTCGAGGTCGCCCATCATCAAGTGCGCGCGACCCGCGGCGGAGACGTGATCGGGTTCGTCCGGTTCGTCCCTCGCCAACGCGTCGAGCCACACGAGCGCGGCGCGAGGGTGATTTCCGATTAAAGATCGTCTCGCCACCGCGCGCGCCGTCGCGTTTCGTCTTCGTCGCCACGTCGCGCGCGCG
This sequence comes from Ostreococcus sp. SAG12, assembly GCA_009618245.1. Lineage (NCBI taxonomy): Eukaryota > Viridiplantae > Chlorophyta > Mamiellophyceae > Mamiellales > Bathycoccaceae > Ostreococcus > Ostreococcus sp. SAG12. The sequence goes on along the minus strand of VIBD01000002.1, from coordinate 42,011 downwards.
TCTTCGCTCGTCGTCTCATCCCTCGCGCGCGACGCGCATCGCGCGTGCAGCGCGCACAACGCATCCAACGAACCGACGGGATCGTTCAGATGGTACGGAATCTCCGCGCGAAGCGCCATCGCGGCAAAAGAAAGCGCATCGCTCTCCGCGAGTTGCTCGAATGCGTTGCCGAAGAGAATCTCTCTCGCCTCGCGATGATTACCCGTTTTCATGCACGCCGCCGCGCGCATCGTCTCCGCGCGGACGACGCGCGCGTCCGGCATCGCCGCGGCGTCGTCACCGACGCGCGCTCGACCGCTCGCGTCGCCGAGCACCGACGACCAAGTCATCATCATCTTCGCGGACGAATCCGAGGACGTCGTCGTCTCGCCGGACGACGCGCGCGCGCGCGTCGCGGTCGCGGTCGCGAACGCGACGCCCGGTGGCGACAAGTCGCGCGTCGACGCGTCGAGCGGCGTCGCCATCGCGTCGCGCGGTGTGATGTGACGCGCCGGCGGTTGGTCGACTCGACGGCGCGTTCGCGGGGGTCGTTGCTTCTCGGCGCCCGCGGTACCGCTCGCGCGAGACGAGCGACGTAGCGACGCTTGCGTTACACTTCCAACAGACGCGTGAACTCAACCTCTAAATCTAACATTTCGTCGATGGCTCGTTTCGCGCGCGCGCGCGCTTCGTCGTCGGCGTCATCCCACGCCTCTTCGAACGCGTCGATGAAATCCTTGACCGCCTCCTTAAACTCCTCGCTCGCGTGAAGAGGATGTATCCATTTAGCGTACAATTCCTGTTCCATTCGAAACAACGTCTCGTCGTCCACGTCTCCGTCGCTCGACGGCGTCGTCTCGCGTCGACTCGTTCTCTCCACGTCTTCGTCGCTCGCTCGCTCCGCCCATCCCGCGTACAATCCCTCCGCCACCGCCACGACAGCGATTCGAGTCAAAAAGCACCCCTCGTCCCCGACGCGTCGCAAAAAACTCGACATGCGCGCCGCCAGCGACCCCGTCGTCTCTTTCTTCGCCGCCGCCGTCTCCGGGCTCACCGCCCACAGCGCGCGCAGACTCTTTCGAAAAATCTCCCCCTCACCGACGACGATGGCGCCCAAAAATTCCCCGAGACGACGTTTGACGGCATATTTCGACGTCGACGCGAACGCGCGCGCGATGACGTCCACGAAATCCATCAAAAACGCGTAATCCGTCTCAAAGTACAATCGAAATCGTCCTCGAAACTCTCGAAACGCCCCTCCGTCATCCGTCGTCGTCGCCGCCCGCGCCAACGTCTCCCACGCCTCGGCGCATCGCACGTACTCGCCCCTTCGATCGTTCCACACCAATCGCTCGTACGTCCCATTCGCGCGCACGCACGACGCCATCGCGTCGACGCGTGACGGCGACGCGGACGGGACGGTGCCATGCCCACCCGTCACCCGTCACGAGTCGTGACTCGTGACACCTCTGCCCCCCACCCCCACCCCCACGTGCCCACGAGTCATGACCGGCGCTCTCGATATAAAACCCACGCGCGCGTCCGCACGTCGTAGTGCGCGTGTTTTTTCGTCCATCGATCGATCGATCGAGACGCGATCGCGCGCGCGCGCGGCGGTCGCGAGACGGCACATCCTCGCGCGAACCCTCGCGCGTCGCAGTGATGATGACGACGATCGCCGCCCCGTCCCGCGTCGTGGTCTCCGCCAAGGCGGCGACGACCGCGCGTCGCGCCGCGACCGGCGTCGCGCGCGCGCAATTCGGCGCCGTCAAGGGTTTCGCGCCGTCTCGGTACGTGTTCGACGCGCGCGCGTGACATCGTCGCGATCGAGCGCGCGCGCATGATGATGAAGAAAGGCGGCGAGTCGAGCGGTGGGGTCTCGGTGCGCGCGCGTTCGGATCGATCGATGCGACGGGTGTATTTTTTATCCGTCCCGCGGTCGTCTCGTGAATCGGTCGGCGTCGTCCCTCGCGCGCGTCACCGGTCGAGTCGATGGGATGGATGCGACGACGTCGCGCGCGGGCGAGCCCTCGGGGGCGACCGCCCCGCGAGGGGCGATCGGTGACGCGCGCGAGGGACGAGACGAGGGAAGGCGTCGATGAGAGGAGACGCGCGCTCGTGGACGTGGAAACGAACGAACGCGTCGCGCGCGCGGTGGGACGTGGACCGACGTCGCGACCGACGTCGCGCGCGGGCGATCGAACGGCTCGATCGACCGCGGGCGGGCTGAGATAAGACGATAGGGTTGGAGGAGGCTGGGGAGACGCGAGACGCGCGGCGACGAGGGCGTCGCGCGCGCGTGAGTGTGCGGTCGCGTGAACGATGGAAGAGACGGTGATGATTGTCTTCTGTGTCGACGGCGCGGTGGTACCGTCGAGAAGCGAGCGATGATGCGATGGGAACGAGGAAGACTGACGTTTTGAAAATTTTGAACCCGCGCGCAGCGTTTCCCCGAAGACTCGCGGTGACTGCCAAATCGTCGCCTCCGTGACGAAGAAGCCGGACCTTTCCGATCCGGTTCTCCGCGCCAAGCTCGCCAAGGGTATGGGTCACAACTACTACGGTGAACCGGCGTGGCCGAATGATTTGCTCTACATTTTCCCGGTCGTGATCCTCGGTACCATCGCGTGCTGCGTCGGTCTCGCCGTCATGGAGCCGACCCCGCTCGGCGAGCCGGCGGATCCGTTCGCCACCCCGCTTGAAATTCTCCCGGAGTGGTACTTCTTCCCGACCTTCAACGCGCTCCGCGTTATCCCGAACAAGCTCCTCGGCGTCCTCTCCATGGCCGCCGTGCCGGTGGGTTTGATCACCGTTCCGTTCCTCGAGTCCATCAACAAGTTCCAAAACCCGTTCCGCCGTCCGTTGGCGACCACGGTTTTCTTCGTTGGTACCTTCTACGCGATTTGGATGGGTATCGGTGCCGCGATGCCGATCGACAAGGCGATCACGCTCGGCATCTTCTAAGCAAAGTCTGGGTTACGGGTAGCCGTCGCCGATTAATTACGGCGAACTCTGGTTGGTTTTTAAATGCGCCGACGAGAGTCGCCAAAACATACATTCGCTTAAGTTAGAGAGGAGCGCGCAGCGTTGAGCATCGACGCCGGTTAGCTTGTAAATCCACAATTTACATTTGATTAAGTTTGTTTCGATTTCGACTGCCTTTGCGCGCGCGTCCCGAGACGTCGTCTCGAACTTCACAAACACCCTCTCCGTGACCACATGACGTCGGGGCCTTCGACGAGCGCGGTCTTGGTCGACGCCAACGCACGCGCGATGCGTGAACTCGAAGTTCGAACGAAGGCGCACGACGACGCACTCAGCCGGTCACGTCCGGGACGCACTGAAGTGTTAAAACTTGCAAGTTGGAACGTCCAGCTTCTCCCTGGTGTGTGGGCGGGACAAGGTGGGAGACGACGAGACATGGACGCGCGAACGATGCGAATCAGCGAAAACATTCTTCGTGTATCTCGCGTGAACGCGATAGACGTGCTATGTTTGCAAGAGGTGTGGACGCAGCGCTCGCTCTCGACACTCTGCGAAGCCTTGCGCGAGGAGTTTCCTTTCATCTTCATGCCCAACGCGAACAGCGGTTTATTCGTCGCGAGCAAGTATTCCATCGTCTGTTCGCACTTTTCCCCGCTCCCGGCCAAAGGTATGGAAAAGATTTTCTTCACGAAGGGCGTGTGCACGACGTTTCTGCGCTTGACGGAGCCCGAGGCGGCGCGCACGCGAGTCGCCATCGTCATGAATACGCATTTGCAGAGCGATTTTTGGTCGTGCGGACGAACGACGCGACTGAAGCAGTTGCAGCACATAAAACGCACGATGCAACGAGCGGTTCGGGAGTGCAGAGGAAACGGATACGAGATTGATCGAATCGTACTCGCTGGAGATCTCAACATCGCCGCCGGCGGCGAGGAATACAGAGAAGCGATGGCGGTGTTCCCGTCGTCGATCGATCTCATGGCGCCGCCGCGAGATCTTTCATCGAGTTGGTGCGCGAAAGTATTGGCAAACATCGAGGGGTATCACGTCGAAGAGACCGATTGGTCGTTTCGTTACACGTTTCCCGTGGCGAGATGGCGGCACGTGTGGTGTCCTTGTTTCGGCTCCTCTCGTTACGTCGACGTCGAACCTCGCGTGATGATCGACTACATCCTAGACCTCACGCCAATGATTCGCGTGGGCGTACCGCTTCACTGTAAACACGTGGAAAGTGGCTACGTGCACCATCAAATGGGTCGGGACGCGAAGGGTGAGGCGCTTTCGGATCACCATCCCATCGTTTGCTGCTCGTCTGTTTTTCATTTCAACGACCGAGAATACACCTCTTAAAATGTTACTACTCATAATTTAACGCCACCAATCAAATCACCCATCCGCCTTACTCCCGAGCGCGTTCGCCATTCCCTCCGCGTACCGCTCGCCGCTGACGCTCACCACGCTCACCGCCGCCAACGTCGAGCCTATGGACGTTCGACTCATCGAATCCTGCGTCTCCTCGCGCCCATCGTGCGCGTGCGCGATCTTCGGCGGCGACTCGCTCGATCCCGTCCTTCTAGCGCTCCCCAACGAGATCAAATCCGCCGTCTCGTCCACCAATCCCATGATGTACCTTCTATCCAACACCGCGCCCGCGCTCGTGTGCGTCGCCCCTCGCTCCCGTAACCCCCTCAACTTCTCCGCGTCCATCCCCTCCACCCCGAGCTCGCGCATTCGCCGCTCGTCTCGAATGCCTCGCACTATTCCATCCCTCGCCGCGCGCTCTTCCGCTAATATCACCGCGTGCAACCTCCGTTCCGTCGTCGCGCGTTCCTTCGCCTCTCTCGCCTCGCGCTCGAGTCTTCGCACGCGCTCCAGCAGCGCGTCCTCGTCCGCCGCGCCCTCGCGCGTCCAGTGTCTCGGCGGCGGCACCCCTCGCGCGAATCCTCGCGCGGACGCCGACGCGCCCGGCGCGCCCGACGCGCGCCCGTGCGCGTCGGCGCGCCGCGCGTTCTCGCGCGCACCGGCGCTCGAGTTCGCGCCCCTCTCGCGCGCGCCGGGCGACGACGACGGCGACGCGCCGTACGCGCGCGCGGACGCGTCGTCGCGCGCGCGATCGACGCCCGTCTCGGGGTCGTCGCGAGGCGCGGACGCGCACGCGCCCATGGTTTGGATGCGCGCGCGAAATCAATCAATCCGCCGACGAATGGCGCGCGCGTCGACAGAGATGCGCGCGTGCTGTGGACGACGCGTCCTCGCGTCGGTGGACGGGGACGACGATGGTGGAGACGTGCGCGACGTGGACGCGCTCGTGGAGGCGGACGCGCGCGCGAGAGAGGCGCTGGAGGCGGCGGAGGAGGTGGTGCGCGTGAAAATCACCGTCGAGGCGGCGCTTCGACGGGGGTTCATGGCGCTCGCGCGCGCGCGATGGGACGACGGCGTGGGGACGATGGCGCACGGAGTGACGTCGTCGTCGATGCGCGGGACGTCGGCGCGCGCGCGCGTGCGCGTGGAGGGTGAGAGGGTGAGCTGCGGAGGAGGCGCGCGCGCGCTGGCGGTGGCGTCGCCGGCGAGCGGTATGGCGTCGCCGGCGGTGCGCGAGGCGAGGCGAGCGTTCGAAGAGGCGTTAGTGAAAGCTCTGGAGGCGTGCGACGCGCAGGACGCGCTTTCGGCGCGCGTCGCGGCGTGTGAATGATTTGTTTTTCGTCGTTCGGGGAGCGTTTCGTCGGTTAGCGAACAGACGCTCCACGCTCCGAAGCTCCGAACCGCGTTGTACTAGTAGCGCTCTATTGTATATAAAACTTGCTATGTCTAGGACTCTTTAAACCGTCACGTCGCCTTCGCCTCGCTCGCGCTCACACCTCGATGCCTGGCTCGGGCATCGTTTTCCTCGTCGGGGTGCACTGCGAGACGATACCTCGAATGAAGGAGGAGGCGATGCCGAGAAGGAACACGGACACCATGAAGCACACCAACACGTACACCGGAAACTCCTTACCGGCCGCGGTCATGATCATGTCGACGCCGACGGCCATGAGCGTCAGCGCGACGGCATAATTCAAGTCTGGGAAAATTTCCACCGTTCCCTGAAGCTGTGGATACAGCGCGCGCACCAAGAGCACGGCGCAGCAATCGCCGCACACCACCGCGAGCAGAGACGTGTGGCCGACGACGTAGATGGTGGATACACCGTCGATGCAAAACATCAGATCCGAGGCCTCGATGAAGAGCATCACCAACACGAGAGGCGTGAATTGGAAAAAGCCTTCGCTGTTCGTAAACCAAAACGCGCTCCCGTCGTATTTGGTCGTCATTCTACCCCCGAGACACGCTCTGACGGTGGTAACGATCCAATTCGAACTCAAATCATCTTTATCATCGTTATCGTCCGAGAAGTAGGCCACGCACACGCCTTGGTAGATGATGAACACGCCGATGAGCACGAAGAGCACGCGCATGTACGTGTAAATCCCGTGAAAACTCAAAAACAACGAGACGCGCACGACGAGCATGATGGGCAATCCCGCGACGAGAATTCCCGGTCGTCGACTCGGCGGTACCTTAAACGTGCCGAAGATTTGGTGAAACACGACCAAATTATCCAAACTCAGCATCGTCTCCACCGCCGCGCTCCCCACGAATGCGCTCATCACCTCCTTCTTCTGCGCGGGCGTCGTCGCCGTACCGTACAGAACCGTCAACACCGCCACACTGATGATGGCAAACATGAATATCTGAAACGACGGCAGTCTGCTCACGACGTCGTTGTACGCGCCCAAACACCCGCGGTCTCGCTTCCCCCACACCGAGCGCGAGCAATCACCGCTCCCGTCGTCACCTCCCGCGACGAGCGGCGTCGACGCGCTCGCGTCGGCGGTCGCCCCGGGAGTCACACCGCCGCTCTTTTTCACCGTCGCCTCCATCTCCGCGCGCTCGCTCGAATCGATCGCGTCGCGCGACGACGAATGAAGATCGACGCGCGCGATGGGGTGTTGACGCGTCGCGTCGTCTCGGAGACGGAGACGAAGTGTCGCGTCATTTCTCGACATGTTCCTCGTCGCCGCGCTGTGCGAGCGACGCCTCTGGCGACGATTTCTCGCGCTCGCGACGTCGAAAATATTTTTCGTGTGCCGTCTGGGCGCGCGAGGGAGCGAGGGGCGACGCGCGAGGACGTCGACGGCGTCGTGCTGGAGGCGAATCGGTTTTGCGCGAGGAAAACGAGGCGACGGGATGTGGTGGCTCACCGACGCGCGCGACGCGCACGTCGTCGATCCGTTGCGGCGAACGATGTTGATGAATTACTTTCGTTCGAGGACGTCGGCCGTGGGGGCGCGCGTGACGTTCGTCAACGGGTGCGCGCGCGAGAGAGAGAATCATCACTCGTCTCGACGAGACGTCGACGACGCGACGGCTCGAATCGAACGCGTCTGAGACTGACCGCCGCTCGATGACGATCGCAGGACGGACGCGCCGATAAAAATGTACTGGATCGATTACGACGGGAAGATGCGAGGATACGATACGATCGAGGTGGGCGGGAGAAAGACGCAAAATACGTACAGAACGCATTCGTGGACGGCGGTGGCGCTCGACGAGGGCAAACGAAGGCAGAGATGCGTGTTGAACGATGCGTTGGTGCACGTCGTGTGTCGGACGGAGGATGAGAGCGATGAGAGCGACGATGACGTGGATACGTGGTGGAATAGACGAGGGGAGGTTAGAAAGACGACGACGGTTCTCGTGAAGCGGCCTCGATACGAGGGATGGACGCCGCAGACACACGCATCGTGCGATTCCGAGGCGTTCAAAGCGGCGGTGGTGACGCTGTTGATGTGTCACAAGAGATTAGAGCGAACATGCGTGGGTCTGGGCACTTTACCGAACGAGTTGGTGTTGTTGATTTGCGAACTAGCGGCGCCCTTGCGACCGGTGTACCCGATTCCGATTGACGCGGATCCCATTCTAATCGACGATGTAGCGGTCTAAAGCGAGTCTCTTCTATTGACAATGATGATTCCAACTACTCTACAGACGACCCGTGTCCACGCCGGTCAATCGCTTGAGGAAGGCGTAGGACGTGTACGTGATGGCGACGCCCGGCGCGACCTTTGCAAATTCGGGAAGAATGCCTCGATAGAGACCCGTCAAGCCCTCCTTGGCCAAGACGCGTTTAAATACACCCACAAAACTGTCCCCTTTCACCGCGTCGCGCATCTGCATCCTTCTTCGCACGAGATCGATGGGAAACGTCGCCGTCGCGCTCACGACCGCCGCCGCGCTTCCGCTCGCCATGTCCACCGCCATCGGGTGGACGCCGTGATCCAACTCTTGTAAATGGTTCCTGAGCGTCTCGTACGCGGTAAAGTTGAGCGCAAGGTTCGGACCGACGCCGATGAGGGTCGGTTTCAAACCGCGATATAACCCTCTCGCGCCCTCGTCGCGAAGAATTTTCATCAAGGCGTCCGCGATGCCGTTGTAATGTTTCACCGTCGTCTGAGCGGCGAGCCGCGTGCGAATCAAATCCAATGGATACGTCAGCGTGCACGCGATGCACCCAGCGCTTCCTCCCGCTACTAATCGTTGCGCCAACCCCCACTTGAACGCCCCTTTCGAAGGATCACCGTTTTCATCGACGTGTAAATGTCGCATCGCCCCGTCCAAGACGTTCATGATTTGCTCGTACGCGTAAAAGTTGACGGCGCTGTACGGCAAACGATGTATGATGGTGACCCCGTTTCCTTTCCACAGCGCCGTCACGCCCTCAGTGGCGACTATCCGTCGAAGCGAGCTCACGATGGACGCCCTTCCCAACGAGGCGTTCCATCCCGGCACAGCGTTCGTCCCTTGCAACTGGTTTAAAATCGTCAACCTCGCCAACGGCGCCGTGCACGACTTACTAAACGCCCCCGCGATCCCTCCGCACACGAGTAATTTCGTCGTATCGTTCACGCTCGCGTAATTCATCGCGTTCACTCGTTCGTACCTCGCGCCCGACGCCTCGCCGCCCCCGCCGTCGCCGTCGCCGCGCTCGCCCCCGCCGTCGCGCTCGCCGCTCGCGCTCGAACCTTTCGCCTCCACCCCCGTCGTCGTCGACCGCGTCTTCCCGCGCTCCTCCACGAGAGGCGGTAAAGACGACGGGTCCGACGTCGACACGCCCATGCCCTGCGTCATCGCGCCCTTCGCTCGCGCGCGAGGAGCTCGTCCCGTTCAAATATCAAAAATCGTTCGAAATCGTCCCGCGCGTCCTCGTCGCGCCTCCTCGCGCGAGTCTCCCCCCTTCGTCTCGCGTCCGACGATCCACGCGCGCGTCGTCGATCTCGCCCGCGTTCGCTCGCGCGGACTCGCGCGCGCTCGACTGACGTCCACCGAGGTCTCCCGCTCGATCGACACAACCGCCCGCGACGACGACGACGCGCGATGGGCGTCGTCGGCGGCGTCCCGGCGCACCCGGTGATCGATCGGGCGCCGAGTTTATCGAGAGTCGGTGCGTGCGCGCGAGGAGGCGAGGCGCGAGAGCGGAAGACGCGACTCCGCGCGAGAACACCGCCGATCGCGGGGTTTCGTCTCGCGAACGGGCGCGCGCGGTGACGTCTTCGTTCGGACGATCGGTCGCGCGTCGCGCGGGGGAGTGACTCCGCGACGCGTGATTCCTCGCTGGACGCGCGGAAGCGCGGTGTGGAGGCGAGGACGCGCGAGACGAGGAGGCGAAACGACGAACGCGCGCGAGGGTCGACGCCGACGAGACGAAGACGCGACCGACTGACGATGGCGCGGATACCGCGTCGCGATCGAACGCAGTGGGTAATTTCAACGCCGCGGATTACAGAGACATTCTTCTCGGCGCGTCCGTGAGCGGAGGACTCGGGTACGTGGCCGGCGGCGCGACGAGCGCGACCAAGTGCATGCGCGCGCCGACGGCGGCCACCGCGGGCGCCATCGGTTTGTGTTTCGGCGTGCTCTACGCCACGCAATCCAGCGCGGCGCGATTGATGGGATTCCGTCCCAGTTAGGCGGCGTTCGGATTCGACGCGCGTTTCGAAGCTCCTCGGCGGCGAGCTCCGGTGTAGCATAGTCTTCTCGGCTTTCGTGTAACGCGACGGCTCACATTCCCCTCCGCGCTCGCGCCTCTTCCTCTCTCTCTCTCTTTTCATCCATCCCGCGTCACCCGTTCGTCCACGCGCGCAGAGGCATCCCGAACAACAAAACGACCACCAGCACCGCCATCACGACCGCGATCGCGCGCCACGCGCGTCTCGCCCGCGGTCCCGTGAGCGGCGCGTTTCCGCTCGCGCCCAACCGAAACGTCCCCATCGGGCTCCCGTTCGACGTTCGCGTCCCCGTCTCCGCGTCCTCATCGTCGTCATCGAGCGCGAACTTCGCGCCCGACATTAACCTGCGTCGAGCGTCGTCGCGCGCGTCAGTCGATCGGTCATCGCGTCGGTCCATCGTCGCGCCGAGGTGCCGCCCTGAACGCCCGGGCGCGCGCCGTCCGCGCGCGCTGTCCGCGACTCGGCGCGCGAGAGCCCGTTCACACGCACCCATCCGTGCTACACGCGCTGTCCGCGCGCGCGTGGCGCGACTCGGCGCGCGCGGAGAAGGTTCTGAGCTCGCCCACGCCGTCGCGCCGTTCGTTGAGACTCGACGCCGAGTTGGGCGACGACGCCGCGGGCGAGGACGCGAACTCGCGCGAGCCGGGCGCGAGAGAGAGGGGACTCGACGCGCGCGCGGGCGTGCGCGCGGCGGACATGTCGGTCGTCGGACGTCGGTCGCGGTGTGCGGTCAACGCCGCGAGCGGAGTCGGGCGAACGGGCAAAAGGCTGTCCTCGCGGGGTGGACCGGTGACCGGTGACTAGTGACTAGCGCTACGTGCGTCTACGCGTGCGTGTTTTCTTTCTACTGCGGGCGCTGTCGCGAGGCGAAGACGCCGCCGAGGGTGCTGGTGAACTCTTTGAGGGCTCGTGCGGCGACGCGCGCGTCGTCGGCGACACGCGCGCGCGCGCGAATCTCGGCGGAAACGTCGTCGGTGACGGGCTCGCGCGCGAGACGGCGCGTTGTGAGGGCGCGCGAGACGGCGACGGTGGCGCGAGCGGCGAAAACGTCGACGACGGAGAGGAACTCTTTCGCCGCGACGTTCGTCATGGAGCGCGCCGCGGGGTCGACGGCGGCGACGGACGGTCGAACGATGAGCGTGGCGATGCATCGGAGAAGCTCGTCGTTTCGATTTCCCGGGTGCATGAGCGTCGCAGATCCCGAATACGTCGGCATCATGGGCACGGCGTTGGCGACGAGACCGTCGTCCTCGGGTCGTCGCCGCGGCGGTTCTTCGGCGCGCGCTTCGTCGACGTCGACGACGTGGTCTTCGCTCGAGATCATGAATCGACGCATGTCCCACGCATTTCTGGGGCGACACGCGCGTCTCGATCCTATGGGCACGCCCGCCAACGCCTTGGCTCGGAACACTTCTCGCACGCGTCTCGCGAGCGTCGCCTCTCGCCACAATTTCGTCTCGGGATCCTCCTCGCCATCCGTGTCGTCCTCGCCGTCGTCCACTTCCGACACACACCGGTCGCGCTCGCTCGTCAACGTCTCCGCGTACTCAGCCGCGCGCACGCACGTGACGAAATCCACTCTCGGCATGTGCGACAGCAACTCCTCGCCTCTCCCGACGACAGCGCGCGCCATCTTCGATATTACGGATTTACTCCCGTTATACGCCACCGCGTTCGCCTCCATCAACCGTAAATCCTCTAAGAATCCATCCTTACTTAAATACTCTCCCTTTGCCAGCTTTGCTCGCATCGTCGCGATGTCGATCGGACGATCGATCACCTTGTAATAATCGGGCACGTTTTTCACGTCAACCGCCACCAAAAACGGTTCCACGTCTTCGTGCTTGACCAACTCCCCCAACACCGCGCTCAGGGCGATGTTGAATCGTCTATGGAGCGCATTCACGTACCACAACTTCCGTCCATCGCCGTACGCCCCACCCACCGTCTCTATCGTGCCGTTCGGGGTCTCGCTCGTCGTCGTCGTCGGCGGCGCCGTCGTCGTCGTCAATAAATCCTTCAACTCTCTATTCCCACCTCGAAACGTCGTTCCATTCGTCTTCGGACGTTTCTTCGCCCGCGACGTCGTCGACGTCGACACCGCGCGCGTCGCCTCCGTCGTCTCCTCGTCTCTCTCCCTCGCTCGCGCGTCCGGAATCTCCGCCAAACACGCGTCTCTCGTCGCGACGACGTCCCGCCGCAGCGCGCGCGCGTAATCCTCCGCGTCCTCCTCGAGCGTTCTGTACGTCTCCCGCGACGTCGACGCCGTCATCGAATCCAACGCGCGCGCGTGCGCCTCGTGCAGCGCCGCTCTCGCCCGCATCGCGCTCCCGCGCGTCGCGACGTCCCCTCGTCCCGCGATGAACCTCGCCCACGTCGAGTCATCCTCCTCGACCGCCTCCACCGCGCGCGCGACGTCTCTCGGACGCATCCTCGACGCCATCGCGCGCAAACGTTCGCGCGCGAGCCCTCGCGCGACGTGCGGGGACGACGCGAGGTCATCGTCGCCGTCATCCACCGCCATGATTCCGACGCCGCGCACTGACGCCCGGAATCGCATTCCTCAAACATCGCCTCGTCCACGCGCGCGCGCGACGTCTCATGTCTCGTCGAGGCGCGTCGACGCCCGCGTCGTCGTCCTCGTCCGCGTCGCGTCGTCCGAGATCGCCCGCGACGCGCGACACGCGCTCGCGCGCGCCGTTCCCATTCGCGCTCTGGGCGCTCGTCGGCGCCGCGCTCGCGCCCGCGATCGCGCGCGCGTTCGGCGGCAAGAAGAGAGAAAAGAAAAAGACGAACGCGTCCGCGAAACCGACCAAGGGACGACCGCGCGCGCCGTCGTCGTCGTCGTCGTTACCGAGAAACAAGGCGAGCAACAATAAAAAGAACAAGGCGAGACGCGCGGAGAGACGCGACGCCGCCGAGGCGAAAAGACGCGAGGAGGAACGACGAGCGACGATGGAAAAGGAAAAGTCGACGAAACGGGGGAACAACGTGCCGAAGGTACGCGTTCACGGAATCTCACGCGCGTATTATATCTCGATGACGACGACGCGCGTCTCGTCTCGCGAACGCTCGCGTCTCGCGACTGACCCGCGGCGTCTCTCTTTCTCTCTCTCTCTCTCTCTCGCAGGATAAGGATATGATCGGCGGTGAGGCCGGAAAAACGTTCACCACGACGTCTCACGTCAAGGTGAGCTCGTGGGCGCACGATATAGACGCGAGACGCGCCGCCGGGTCGTAACGTAGAGACGCGCGACCCCTCTCGCGAGGGCAAAAGAAAAAGCGCCCCACGTCGGGGACATGAATGAAACGTCACACCGAGTCCCCGCGGTCTCCCGCGCGTTCGAATTTTCGGTATTCGCGATGCGCGCGCGCGCGTTCGTCGCATCCCGCGCGTCCTCTCGCGCGTTCGCGCGTCCTCTCGCGCGCGCGTCGTCGTCCCGCGCGCGTCGTCCCGCGCGCGCCCTCGAAAAACACAAAAGGGTCGGCGCGCGGACGCGCGCGTTCGAGGACCAAGACTGCGATGATTTCCTCTCGACGTCGTCGGTGACGACGACGGAGACGCCGGATGCGTGGACGGAGAGCTCGTTCACGCGTTTGGACGATGGGTGCGTCGCGTTCGGGGTGTCCCATCTCGTCGAGGGCGCGCACGACGCCGCCGAGTACATTTTACGAGCGAAACCGAGTGTGGTCGTCGTGGAGACGGCGATGACGAGTGAACACGGGGATGCGACGGGGAACGCGGTGAATTACGAGGCAGGGGTGAGCGCGATGATGACTGGGGGGTCGTCGGCGCCGGAGGCGTTGATTTTCGTGACGCGTCTGGCGGGGGCGCTCAAGGGCGAGCTCGGCGAGGTGGCGGACTCGCCGCAGTGGGGGCACATGAAGACGCAGTTGCCGCCGGAGGTGTTGGTGTACGCGGCGGCGTTTACGGTCGGTGCGACGGTGGTGTACGGCGATAGACCCAAGGCGGTAACGTATAGACGGTTGATGGCGACGCCGACGTTGGCGGAGTTGGACGGGACGTTCGCGGCGCAGAGCGAGAGGAATTATAGGTTGCTTTTGCCCGCGGATCATCCGTTGGCGGCCAAGGCGAACGAAAAGTCTGGAGATTTCTTCGAAAAGATCGTCATCGAGGAGCGGGATTGCGTGCTCGCGTCGACGATTCGAGAGTGCGTGGATAAGTCGGACAACGGAGGCGAGGTGGTGGCCGTCATCGGCGTCGACCACGTCGAGGGCGTGACTCGCATCTATAAGGATACTTTCGCGTCGGCGGAAAACGATGCCAGAGCGGAGGAGCTCTGCGTCGTTCCCGACGCGTCCGCGGACGCGCCGGGCGTTCGAATCGCGCTCGCGCAACGTTTGATGGGCTTGCGATGTCCGCCGGCGCTCGTGGACGACGTCGAACGAACGCTCTCGAGCGACGTACAGAACCTGAACGCGAACGACATGATCGAGTTCGAGCTCGCGAGCGAAGTCTACGGGTCTGCGAGAATGCTCATGGCGTGCGTCGAGGATAAGGAGGTTCTCGACGCCGTCGTCGGCGGTTTCAACTGCGATTTTTCCGAAGACGTCTTGGCGCCCATTCGCGCCGTTCGTCCTCTCAACGGTGGAAAGGGATACAGCGACGACGTCATCAACACGCTTCGCACCACCTCTGTCGTCGATTTTGCGCGCGTGGCCTCTTCTTAATCCATAGCCGATTCTTTCATTCATTCGTTTCGTCCCCTACCCGCCGAATCTCTCGAACACGAGCTCCACGTCGTAATCCCCGGCTTTGGCGTTCGACCCGATCGCCTTCATCGCCTGATCGAACGTGACGTCGTCCAAGTTCCCATCCTCGGCGCACGCGCATGTATACATCACCCGTCGCCACCCCGGTCGCCCGACTCCCCCTCCGATGACGTTGAGCTTGGGATATTCCATCGTCGGCGACATCGCACTCGTCGCCCGCAAGACGTCGCCGATCTCGATCCCTCGACCTCGAGGCCCGAGCTCGCTCTCGTCGTAAAATTCCACGACGACGATATCACCGTCGACGTCCTCGAAGACGACACCGAGCGGTGATCGCATCGTCGCGCGAACGAGTCGCGACGTCGCGTTTCGCACCGTCAGCGTCACGCGCGCCGCGGCGTCGGCGGAGAGCGCCACCTCCACCTCTCGCGTCACTCGCGCGGGCGTCGGCGTCGATTCGCGCTCTTCGCGCGCTTCCGTCGTCGGCGTCGGCGTCGGCGTCGAGCGCAGGACGGCGTCGAGGGAATCCATTCGCCTCGCCTCGTCGTCGCGCGACGCGCGCGATGAGACGCGCGCGCGGCTCGTTCGTCGCGCGACGCGCGGGATCGGCGTCGATCGCGAAAACGAGATGGATGCCATCGCGTCACGCGCGCGTCGGGACGGTGGCGGCGCGCGCGCGCGCGTGTGACGTTTTGCAACGTGAGTGTTCAAAGGACACCGCCGGCGCGCCTTCGGTTGACGTTTTACTACAACAGCGGGAAAATCGTCTACGCAGTGTTCTTCCCAGAGTTTTGCGCTTGCAAAGCGAGCAAGTTTTCGTACGATTGAACGCTCCTGAATGGAACGAAACCACTACCGGCACCGATCGATGGTGAACCCTTTCCGAGCTCGCCCTTGATGTCGCCGTTGCTCGAAATTCGTTGCAGACTAGATTTTCGCTCCATCGCCGGAGCGCTCTTAGGCGTCGTTACACCCGCACCCGCTTGACCGGCGTCGCGAAGGAGCTGTAAGTGACGATCCTTCTCGGCTCGCAGTGTGATGTTCTCACGCGTCAGCTCGGCGTTGCGCATCTCCGACGTGCGGAGATGCTGCAGTGCGGCGTTCAAGTCGTTGGTGAGGTTAGCGATTTGCGCTTCGAGCGTAGCCACGTGTTCGAGCTTTCGTCTACGACTACGACGCGCGCTTTCTCTGTTACTCAACATGCGTCTCTGGCGTCGAATATCAGAGGCATCTGCACCATCTCTCGAATCAGCGTCGCTGTCGTGTTGTTCGCCGGCGTCCTCCGCCTTGACCACCTTGGCGGCTTTCCCTCCACCCTTCGCACCACCCTTCGCCGCGGCACCTTTCGCCGCTGCTTTTCCTTTCTTTGCGGCCGGTGATTTCGCAGCGGTTTTTCTCGCGCCACGCTTAGTGCCTCCCCTGGCCGGCGTCGCGGCGTCCGCGCCAGCCTCCGCCTCCGCCGCCGCCGCCACTCCGAGTTGCCCGAGCGCGCTCAGATTCGCCCCACCGTTCGCGAACGCCGAAAAAGCTGCGCCGTACAAAACGCATCGCGCGTGTACACACCGGTCAGTCATCGCGCACATCGCGTGACGCGCTACTCACACACGCGCGAGAGCGAACGCGTCGCGCGCGAGATTCGCCTTCCCGCGTCAACCCCTCTCGAGCGCGCGCGCGTACCCGCAGCCGTCGTCGGCGTCATCGATCCCGGGGACCCGCTCCCGCCCGCCCCTCCGGACGGAAGTCCTCCCGCCATGATCATCTTTCGCAGCACATCCATCGACGCCACGCGCGGTATTCCCGGCGTCCCCTCTCTCGAGGGCGGTCCTCCACCGCCCGCGTGCGCGATCAAATTATCCTGCCCCAGCGCCCCGCTCGACCCCCCAGCGACCGCGTTCGCCATCATCGCGTTGTAATACGATTCCATCTCATTCTGCGACGGCGTTCGCACCACCGCATTCGGGCCACCGGGCCCGGGGGCGCCGAATCCCATCCCGGGCGTCCCTCCCGCGTGATGCGCGGTGCGCCACAGAAACGACGCCATGAGATCGTCCGCCGACGGCGTGCGATCCATGTCGAGCGCGCGACGACTCGATGAATTTACGCGTCCCACGTTCGCGATCGCTCGGACGCGAGATGCGCTCGTATTCGCGCGCGAGACGCGAGACGCGCGTCGTGTGCGGGCCGGAGGGTTGCGCCTTTCCACGTGGCGCGCGTCGTCCCCGGAGGGGGTCATCGGAGAGTCGTGAACGGTGGATGGAGGCGAAGATTGCATCGTCGACGAATCCAATCGCGAGGGTGTGACTCACGAGAGGGTGAAGCGAAGGAAACGCGAACGAAACGCGCGCTCGGATGGGGAACGCGCGCGATGAAGAGAGCGGAACGAGCGGTGCGGGGTGAATCGAGGGTGTGTGTGATGAATGAGATGTGTGATGGATACGACCGGGGAGAGACGGACGTCGTCGGGAACGCGCGGACGCGCGCGCGCGCGCGCGAGCGCGGCGAGAGACGGCGCGCGAGAGACGGCGCGACGAAAGAATGGATGCGCGCGCGAGAGAAAGAATCACCAAGGGATGGCGTCGCCCTTGTAGTCGAACCAGTTTTGTTCGCAATCGCCGAATGTGCCCTCCATGACGGCGATGAGGCCGGCGGCGGATTCCTCGGCGTCGATCAAGCCTCGGCCCTCCGTCATATTCGTGCGCACCCACCCGGGGTGTAACAGGGCGAAGTGTACGTCGCGATCGGCGAGGTCGATGGACATCGACTTGTTGCAATTGTTGAGCGCAGATTTGGACGCGCGGTACGAGTACCCTCTGCCCGAGCCGTTATCGTCGACGGAGCCCACTTTGGACGTCACGTTTCCGACGAGCGACGGACCGCCCGCGGCGGCGCCGAGTAATCCCTCCTTCACCAACGCCTTGGTCACCAACACCGGTCCACACGTGTTTACCTTGAACACGTACACCATTTCCTCCTGCGTCGTCGTCTCCAAATCCCACGCCTCGTACCCGTTCGACCCGACGACGCCGGCGTTGTTGATCACGACGTCGAGCCTCTCGACGCCTCGCGCCTTCAACCCTTTCGCCCACGCCTCGATCGATCCCTCGTCCGAGACATCCAGCGCGGAGATGATCAACGCACCGTCGCTCTCGCCCTCCAACGCTCGTAACTCTTCGCTCGGCGCGCGACACGCCGCCTCGACGACGTTCCCTTTGGCGAGGAGTTGTCGACAAAACTCCAATCCGATCCCTCGATTCGCCCCCGTGACGACGACGCGCGCGCCCTCGATCGGGCCTCCCGGCGCGTACGTCGACGACGTCGCCATCGCGCGCGTTCGAGACGATCTCGCGTCGCGCGCGGACGTTCGCCGCGTCGCGAGGACGCGCGCGCACGACCTCGGTGACACCGACGCGACCGCGACCGCGCGCGCCATACTGTGGGGGGTACTCGTCCAACCATCACCGACATGGAGCATCCTTCCAGCCACAGTCCGATCGTCTCTTCGACATACATGCATGTATGTATAGGACTGGGACACTTGACTCGAGTCGCGACTCGTCGAGACCGACCGACCGACCGACCGACCGAGGGCACCCGACGCGATGGCGAAAGATAGGCGCGCGATCCTCAGTGCGCGTCGCGTCGGTCTCGCGATCGTCGAGTAACGAACGTAGCCAGGCCCGCGCGCGCACTCCCGTCTTCGGACGGTACTAGCGCATGCTCGTATTCACGTCGCATCGTTAACGCACGATCGAACGATCGAACGCACGAATGAACGCGCGCGCGAATCCGAGCCCGTTTGCGGAACTCGCGCGACGCGCATCCCTCGACGCGCGGAACGCGCGCGACGCGCGCGCGGATTGCCGCGCTGTGTGGGAGAGGAAAAAAAAAGAATAGAGTATGTTTTTTTCGCGGTACGACAGCAGTAGTCGTCGGCGCGGCGAGCGCGCGCCGGCCTGCAAGAGGGACATGGACAAAGGGACAATTATTCTGATCCGCCCGCCTGAATCCCTACAAGGCGAGGCCGCGGCAATGCCGCGTGGCAAAGGGGTCGTAGAACCCGTCACGCGAGCACACAGAACAGAGCAACATCAGCAGTCCAGCAATATATAGCAACATTCCGCAAGATGCGCGAGTATCAGCTACAGTTTACAACCTCCAGGATAGGAGAGAAAGAAAAGCACCTTAGTGAACGCAATCGAACGATTCCGAGGTATCCAGCGACACGCCGAGAATATTGTCATCCTCACCTCGTAGGGGCACCACACAAAAGAAAGAGTTTGTTCTTTATCATGTCTCGAATTTGTTTTGGATTTTTTTTACTACAGACGAATACACACATCTTTTTGAGCATTTATGGAAACGGAAAAGAACAACAGGTCACGAAAGCTTTTTACAATTGTTTCGCAAACGCGTCTTTTCACAGACCAAATCATCACCATCCGCGAATTTTGCGCGTCGGCTTCTATTTTGGACACGAGAAAACACAAAAAAGGTTACCTCCAACCCTCGATATTTCCTATCAATTGCGTTATTTCAGACACAAACACCAACGACACGCTCTATTTTAGACAGCTATCATGACTTCGTTTTGGCTTCTCGGCTCAACTTTCAGCACATCCATTATTCGGTATTTCCTGCGGTAGTTTCGAGTTCCTTCCACCTTTTTCAGATTCATAGGCTCATCAAGACGCGAACGAAAAAAATTCACAACTTTTATGGTTCTGCTTTAGACATAGGATTAGCTCAGAGAACGGTTTCTCGAACAAACTCAATCCGATGATGGCACTCGCTGCCGGAGGACCCCACGTCATAGAGGGTCGGCGAGCGCTCGAAAGAGTGCCGCTCGCGGTTCGAGTCCGCGATATGACTTTTCTTTTCGCAATCAATGAATGTAATGTTACAACGAAACAATTCCGCGCGACTAGGCGGTTTTGACGCCGTTCTCGACGTCTCCGTCACCCTCGCCGTCGTCGCTCACCTCGTCGATGAGGTTGAGCGCGAAGAGAGGGAGCAGTCCCGTCCCCAAACAGATGGTTAAGAGAAGGAACAGATTGTCAAAATTATCTGCCGTCACCCCGAGATACTTCGTCAAGCCCGCGCCGAGAAATTCACTCGTCACCCCGCCGGCGTTGAAGAGAGACATGAGCGCGGCGAAAAACGTCGCCTCGACGCCCTCCGGACAAATCTTCGCCGCCAACACGAGCACGGGCAAGAAGCTCACCTCACCCAGGACGGTCAACACGGCGGTGTCCGTCAGGGCGAACAGTTTATCGCTGATACCCAACTCTAAATTCATTCGACTGACGAGTAAAAGCTGTGTCGAGCTGAGCGCCGTGCCCAGAATGGTGGTCCAGAAGAACATCTTCTTGAGAGGGACGCGCTTGAGGTAACCGTTGTAAAGCGCCACGCCTCCGAGCGCGGCGAACGCTCGCAGCAAAGCGACGCGGCCGAGAAACTCTGGTGAAAACCCGAGCTCGTTGGTGTTAAAGTAAAACATCGCCGATCCCGCGCTCGGCGTGGCGGATAACAGGTAGACGAAGAACGCTGGCGCCCAGACGTCGCGTCGTTTGGCCACCTGGAAAATCGTTCCCGTCATCTCTTTGAAATCGCCGACAATCTCTTCGCGCGAAATCTTTCGAGAATTATCCACGGGTTGTTCGTCCACCAGCGTCGACGCGCCGGCAATCATGAGAGGAAAGAGCGCGGTGGCGCCGAAGACGAATCTCGTGCCGAACGACTCAATCAGACTTCCACTAAAATACGAACTCACGATGCTCCCCACGGCGACGGAGCCCCAACACAACGATTGTAGAGACCCCGATAAACCTTGTTCCTCGCCGCGCGCCTTGGCGACGACGATGCTGTCGATCAAAACGTCGCTAAACGCGATGCTCAGGGACCCGAGCGTAAACGCGACCACGGCCGTCTCCGGCGCGTCCACCCACGTCGCCATCGACGACCATCCCACGCACCCGATCAATCCGCACAACATGAGGTACGACTTTCGCTTGTACCCAAACAACGGCACGGAATCGCTCAGAAACCCCCACAGCGGCTTGATCAACCACGGCGCCTGCGAAATCGACAAAATCAGCGCCGTCTGGCTCGGATCCAAGTGCAACTCATCCTTCAGGTAAAAGTCTTTCGCCAGTCTCGACAGACCGATCACGCCCTGCACAAAATACACCAGCGCGATAGCGTACACCTCGGGCGACATCGGCACGCCGAAAATCACTCGCTCCGCGTCTCGCTCCGCGCCCGCCCGTCTCGGCGCGCCGCCGTCGCCCCCCTTCCCGCGCCTCATCACCGCCTTCATCGCCCCCCTCCCCGTCCTCGTCTCCCTCGACGTCTCCGCGAGTTCCCGCGCCTCCTTCGTCGTCGTCTCCACCACCGCCGTGGACTCCTCCTCGCTCGCTCGCGTCGGCCGAGACGTCGACGTCGCTCGCTCGCGCCCGCTTCCTCGTCCCACCCCACCGACGCCGCGTCGCGCGCGCGCCCTCGCGCGCGCCGTCGCCGACGCGATCGACGGCGTCGACGCCACCGCTCTCCCTCGCGCGATCGCGCGCGCGGCCATGAACGCGTCGCCGTCTGGGGCGTCTCGGCGCGCGTTTCATGTCATGTCGCGTCGCGTCGTCGGCCCGGCGCGCCGACGGCGCCAGTCGACGTCGCGCGCGAGTCGCCATGTCGCACGCGGTGCACAGGGAGGCGCACCCGCCCACCGGGGTGGACCACGCGGTGAGCGCGTACTTCACGCGTCCCGTCGGCGACGGCGGTGACCCGAATCTGATCGTCTGCAGCGCGAATCGCGTCACCGTCTACGCGGTGCGTCGCGATGGGGAGCGAGAGGCGGAGACGCTGGACGTGTGCGGTGAATTCGACGCGCAGGGTGCGATCGGGTCGATCAGTGTCCTCCGACGGAGGTTCGGGGCGCCGAGAAACCAGCGAGACGCGCTGTTGATTGCGATTCGAGAGAGAAAGTTGAGCGTCGTCGAGTACGACGCGGCGACGGGGGAGGTGTGTTGCTCGTCGATGCACTCGTTTGAGTCGGAGTTGGGATGTAATCCGTTGCACTCGACGCTTCGGATGTCGAGAGAGGCGCCGTTGGTCGTGAGCGATCCCGAGGGACGGTGCGCGGCGGTGGTTTTGAGAGAGGACGGCGTCGCGGGACGGGTTCGCGTGTTGCCGAGCGTGGACGGAGGTTTGGGTTTGGTGGCGAACGACGAGGAAGGACGCGTGCGAGGACCGGCGGCGAGCGTTCGAGAGTCGTTCGAGCTGCACGTGCGAGACGCGGGCGTGCGATTGATTCGGGACGTGTGTTTTTTGCACGGGTACGGCGAGCCGGCGTTGGCCATCCTCTACGAGAAGAAGCCGACGTGGGCGGGGAGGTACAATTTGCACAAAGACTCGTGCGAGATCGTCGCTCTGTCCGTGGACGTCGATAAGCAGAAGAGCACGGTGATTTGGCGCCGACAAAACTTACCGTCGAGTTCGTACAAGTTGACGCCGTTGCTCCCGCCGCTCGGGGGCGTGTTAGTGTTTTCACAAGATTTCTTGTTGCACGAGTCCCAAGAGAGCTCGTCTGTGTTGGGGTTGAACACGTTCGGTCGAGGTGGTCCGCAGGAGGGCAACGACGCCGAAGTCGCGGCGCGCGCGGCGGGCATGGGTGAAAACGCTATGGCGAATCCGCCGCCGACGTGCGCCGCTCGCGCCGTGGACTGTGGATTGGAAATCACGTTGGACGGTGCGCAGGCTTCCGTCGTGTCCGAGGATCGCGTGTTGGTCACAACGAAGACTGGTGCGTTGTTGTTGTTAGCTTTACACACCGACGGTCGCAACTTGCGTCGGATGATGCTCCAGCGAGCCGGCGGGGCGGTGCTTTCGTCGGGCATGTGCTTGCTCGCGAGAGATTTACTATTCCTCGGAAGCCGCATCGGTGATTCGCTGTTGGTCAAATTCACGCCAAAGGAAGAACCCGCGGCGCCGCTCATGCTTCCCGACGCGGAAGACGAGGAGGAGGTGGAGGAGAAGACGAAGGGGAAGCGATCGAAGTCGAGTGCGGTGATTCGCAAGCGCGCCAAGACAGAGGCGCCTCCTGCCCCGGTGACGCCGACGCAAGAAGACGATGAGGACGAACTCGAAGCGTTGTTGTACGGGACGACCAAAGCCGAGACAGTGCGCGCCGACAACGTCCAGACCGAGAAGAAGCGAGAAGGGTTAGCCGGCGTCATCCCGGGCTTGAAAGTTGCAGGTTACGATTTCAAGGTGAAGGATTCCCTCCTCGGCGTCGCGCCGGTCGTCGATATCGCGGTCGGAGCGTCCGCGCCTGTGGGCACGAACAAAGAGGAGAGAACGGAACTCATCACCGCGTGTGGACAAGGTAAGAACGGTGCACTTGCCATTTTGACGCGAGGCGTTCAACCCGAGCTCGTCACGGAAGTCGAATCTGGCACCCTTCCCAACTTGCAAGGGTTGTGGACGTTACACTACAGGAAGGAGGGCGCGAGAGAAGAGCGCGAACCGTTTCATCATCACCTCTTGCTGAGCATGAAATCGTCCACCATGATCATGGAGACTGGCGAAGAGCTTAAAGAGGTGAGCGCGTCTCTGGAATTCATCACGGAAAAAGCCACCTTGGCCGCGTCGAACATTTTCGGCCACTACTGTTCGCTGCAGATCACCACCGACACGATCCGCGTCTTGAAGGCTGGTAAGAAGGCGCAAGACGTGTCGTTGAGTGACATCGACGCGCCGAAGGGGTCGGCGATTGCGTGCGCTCAAATCATGGATCCGTACATCATCGTTCGTCTGTCGGATGGTTCCATCCGGCTCTTGTCGGGTAATCCCGACGACATGACGCTCTCATTGATGGAGTCTGGAGCCATTCCGACGTCTTCCGTGACGTCGTTTGCGCTCGTCGATGATTCCGTGGAAGCGGCGGACGCAGCCGGCGGAGGTGAACGGAAGAGCGGATGGATTCATCGCGCCGCCACGAATGGCACCATCACCGGTTTAGAAGGAAGTAAGAAAAGCGGCACCTGCAACAGAAAAGAGGCTGTGGTCGCGCTCACTCGCGAAGGAGGGAGTTTAGAGTTGTTTTCGTTGCCCTCGTGCACGCGCATCTGGAGCGCGGACGGGTTGTCGGAAGGCTCTCGGGTTTTGAGTCCGCAGATTCCCGTCAACACCGGCGTTAGAGCTCCGGAAATCGTCGACATGCGCATCGATTGCTTCGAGGATGCGCACGAGCGACCATTGCTGACGGTAGTGCGAGGTGATGGGACGCTTCTGCTGTACAAAGGTTTCATCGTGCCCGCTGGAACGACTTGCGAAGGAAGCGACGAACCTTTGGAACAGAATGAACTGCGATTCGCGCGCGTCAGCGTAGACGTGGAGGGTTCGGGTTTGAGCGTCGCTGGCATCGGTGCCGCCGGGCAGTTGCGCGATTCTCTCGCTGGTGCGCGCTTGACGAGAATCGGCAATGTGGGCGACGGTCAAGGAGTTCAGGGCATCTTCGTCGCGGGACCGAATCCGTTGTGGCTCATCGTTCGCAGATCTCGCGTGCTCGCACTTCCGACGCGAGGCGAAGGCGAAATCGTCGCCTTCACGGTGTTTCACAACGTCAACTGTCCGCACGGTTTCATACTGGGCACCGCTCTTGGCGGCGTGCGCATCTGCCAGATGCCGAGTAAAATGTACTACGAAGCCGCGTGGCCGGTGAGAAAATTAGCGTTGAAGTGCACGCCTCACACCGTGACGTATCTCCCAGATTTCAAGCTCTATGCCTTGGTAACGTCTGCTTTGGTACCCTGGGAAGAGCGCGATATCGAAGAAGAAAATGTACACGGATTGTCGCTGGCCAAGGTGCGACGAGAGCGCGCGAAAGCGAACGATGACATGGAGCTTCAGTACTCTGTTCGCCTTCTCGTTCCCGGATCTCTCGACGACGCGTGGCAGTACGCGCTCGAGCCCGGCGAGCACGTCCAGTGCGTGCGAAACGTGCAGCTCAAAGACATCAACACCGGGGCGTTGAATTCACTCCTCGCCGTCGGCACGGCGATGCCGGGAGGCGAAGACACACCGTGTCGAGGCAGAGTCATCTTGTTCCAAATGGTGTGGGAACGCGACTCGGAATCCCACGCCGGATACAGATGGAAGGGCCAGGTGTGTTGCATGCGCGAAGCGCGCATGGCGTGCACGGCGCTCTCTGCGCTCGATGGACATCTCATGGTGGCCGTCGGGACGAAGCTCACCGTGCACACGTGGGATGGACGCGAGTTGAACAGCGTCGCGTTCTTTGATACGCCGATTCACACCGTGAGCATCAACGTCGTCAAGAACTTCATCTTGGTCGGAGATTTGGAGAAGGGCTTGCACTTTTTCCGATGGAAAGACACCGGATTTGAAAAGTCGCTCATTCAACTCTCCAAAGACTTTGAGCGCATGGACGTCGTGAGCAGTGAATTCTTAATCGACGAGGCGACGTTGAGTTTACTCGGTTCAGACATGAGCGGCAACGCGCGCATCTTCGGGTACGATCCGAAATCAGTCGAGTCTTGGAAGGGACAGAAACTGCTCGTTCGCTCGGCATATCACATCGGTTCGCCCATCTCTCGCATGGTGCGGTTCAATGTCGAGGGATCGCAGGCGAAAGCCGCGCCGGGAGAACGACCGAAGGGTTCCAACAGATTCGCCGTCTTCTTCGGAACGCTCGACGGCGCGTTGGGTATCCTCATGCCCACCGATAAGGTGACGCACGAGAAACTCCGCGCGCTCCAACGGGTGTTGAACACCGCCGTACGCTCGCCCATCGGTCTCAATCCGCGAACGTTCCGTACGCCAAAGGTGTTCGAAGGGAAACACATTCAGTTGCAAGCCCCGCTCGACGTCCTCGACGGCGGTTTACTGTCCAAGTTTGAGACGCTCACCTTTTCCGAACAGCATTCCGTCGCCGAACAGTGTGGAATCGAACGCGATTTAGCGCTCGGGCTCATTCAGCAGCTCAGCGCGAACAACGCGTTCATGTAGTTTGCGGCACGATCTAGGCACCGCGTTTTGTTAGCTAAGAATTTTTAGTCTCGAATCATCAATAATCATTACAATACATGCGCGTGCGTGTTTTACAGCATGAAACCCGGCGCGAAGTTTCTTTGTTTCTTCGCTGGCGGCGTCGGCGCGTTGTCATCCACTGGTTTGTTGGAGAACGACGTGATCATATCTAACACGCGTTGCGAACCCAGATCCCATTCGGCCTTTTGTCGTCGATGGCGCTCTCTACGCGTGAGTCCTCGAGGTGGTTCGAAGACGACGCCGTTCTCCGCCGCCGCTAATCGAACGGCCGGCTTGTCGCGCACCTTCGGGGCCACCACTTCGACGTTGTTCACGTCCAACCAAACTTTTAGGATTCTGTCGACGACGCCGTCCTGTTCAATTTTCGGAACGTGTTCGCGCTCGAACTTCGCCATGGCCACGGCGCGATCCGACACCTCGCCCGTGCACAAATCCGCGAAATGAATCGCAGGATCGTACGATTCCTCGGTGTCGGCGTTGACGCGCGTGTTCCCTATCACCACCCCGGGTCTAACCGCGCGCACGAACGCCTCTAATTCATTATACGGCGCGTGCAACGAGTACGACACGCCAACGATGCGCCCACTTTCATCGTCGACCGGATCCGCGTGATCCGTCAACGAGCTCCATCCCGTGGGAAGAATCGCCAGCGGCACCGCGTCCTCGTTTCTCAAGCCGGCGCACAGCTCGCGAAGCGTTCCCCGGCGCACCCGTTGCTTGGGCACGCACCGAATGTTCGTTCGCATCGATTCCTCGAGCTTCAGGTTTTGCGATCGACGAATAAAACGCTCACTCTCGCACGCCTTCGTCCCCGCGACGTATTTCAAATACTCAGACGGCACGATGCGATCGTCGCTCACCTCCACCGGATACCCCATCGCCTCGCTCACCGCCGCCACCAAATCCTCCTTTCCCAACGCGTCCACCCCGAGCGCGATCGGTCGATCACCGTGCTCTCGACACAATCGCACGATCTCCTCCGTCGCCGTCTCCCTATCCACGAACACACACTTCGGATGCGCGTACGTATTATCCAACAACAACGCGTCGATCGGCGCGCGCGTCACGCACGCCGGCAGCGCGTCTCGCGTCTGCAAATCCTCCCGCCTAAAATCCCCCGTGTGCAACACTCGTCCGCACTCTCCCTCGATCAACACCATCGCGCTTCCCGGACAATGTCCCGCGTCCAACAGCGTCACCGTGATCGTCGTCATCGGCGTCAGCCGTATCGCGTGCGGTTCGTTCGCCGTCAACGCGCGCGCGAACCGCGCCAGTTTCGGCCGCCGCCGCACCAGCACCTCTCGCGTCGTCTCCGTGCAATATATCTTCGCCCCCGCGCGCGTCGGCGCCCAATCCCGACGATCGAGTCCGACGACGTGATCCGCGTGCGCGTGCGTGCAGAAATACGCGCGCACGTCCGTCGCCGCGCCGAGGCCAAACTGATCGATGGCCACGCTCGCGTCTCGAGAGACTCGAAGCGCGCCCGCGCGTAATCCGATCGTCGCCATGCGAGACGACGGTCGAACGTCCGGGAAGAGGAAGCGTCGTCGCGTCGTCGCGTCGTCTCGTCGACGCGCGTTCGCTCGCGGAATCGGTCGCGCGAGGCGACCGATGACGCCATCGAGTGCGTGGACAGTCAAACCGACGCGCGCGCGTGAATGCGCGCGTCATTCGTGCGCGCGAGACGGACGGACGGACGAACGAACGCGCGCGGGCGGTCGACGCGAGTACAGAGCGGTGCGCGCGCGCGGTGGACGCGTCGTGTGCGTGGTGACGCGCGAGACGACCGTCGGAAAGGATGGATCTCGACGGCGCCTTCGATGACGATCAGGCGCGCGCGCTGGCCGAGCTCGAACACGCGTCGCTGGACGACGTGCTCGCGCGAACGCGCATGCTCGAACACGAACTTCGCGTGTTGAGGGATGAGTCGAATCGCGTCAACTTGGAGTGTCAGTCGGAGCGCGAGCGCGTCAAGGATAATCAAGAGAAGATCAAGCTCAATAAGCAGCTCCCGTACTTGGTGGGGAACGTGGTGGAGTTGTTGGACATGGCGCCCGAGGAGGAGGAATTGGAGGATCAGGCGACGACGGATGTGGACGCGCAGAGGCAGGGGAAGGCGGTGGTGTTGAAGACGACGACGAGGCAGACGATTTTTTTACCCGTCGTCGGGTTGGTTGACGCGGAGACGTTGAAGCCGGGGGACTTGGTGGGGGTGAATAAGGATTCGTATTTGATTTTGGACACGTTACCGGCCGAGTACGATTCTCGGGTGAAAGCGATGGAGGTGGATGAGAAGCCGACGGACGATTACACCGATATAGGGGGGTTGGAGAAACAGATTCGAGAGATGCGGGAAGCCATCGTGCTGCCGATGACGCAGGCGGCGAAATTCGCCAAGCTCGGCATTCGACCGCCGAAAGGGGTGTTACTGTACGGACCTCCGGGGACGGGGAAGACGTTGATCGCGCGGGCGTGCGCGGCACAGACGAACGCGGCGTATCTCAAGCTCGCGGGTCCGCTCTTGGTGCAAATGTTCATCGGAGACGGCGCCAAACTCGTGCGAGACGCCTTCGCCTTGGCCAAGGAGAAATCGCCCGCCATCATCTTCATCGACGAGATCGACGCCATAGGCACGAAACGTTTCGATTCCGACACCAACGGCGATCGAGAGGTTCAACGGACGATGTTAGAGCTCCTGAACCAACTCGACGGGTTCTCGAGCGACGATAGAATCAAAATCATCGCCGCCACCAATCGCGCCGACATTCTCGACCCCGCGCTCATGCGCTCGGGTCGTCTCGATCGTAAGATTGAGTTCCCGCACCCCAACGAGGACGCTCGCGCTCAAATCATGAAGATTCACTCCCGCAAGATGAACGTCAATCCAGAGGTCAACTTCGAGGAGCTCGCGCGAGGCACCGAGGATTTCAACGGCGCGCAGCTCAAAGCCGTGTGCGTGGAAGCCGGCATGCTCGCGCTTCGACGAGACGCCGTCGAGGTGCAGCACGAGGATTTCAACGAGGGCATCGTGCAGGTGCAGGCGAAGAAAAAAGTCGATCTCTTCTATTACGCGTAAACGTGCACCGCGAGCGATAAAGATATCGTCGCCCTCGCTTCGATTGTAGTCATCACTAGTCTCGCCGACGCCTCGCGCGCGCGCAAAACCCTTTCCTCACCCAGACGTCCGCGCGCGTCTCCGCACACGCCCGCGCGAGTCTCGAGTCTCGAGTCATGGCGCGAAAGATGCGTTGGGAAGACATCGACGCCGATGTCTCGGCGTCCGGCGCCGCGAGCGCGCCCGCGTCGCTCAAAACCGAGGTCGAGAGCGCGACGGCGGGCGTGAGCTCGATCTCGATCGGCGGCTCCGCGGTCGCCTCGAGCGGGGAATTACCGCCGAGTGAAAAGCACGGACCGGACGCGGACGGCGTGTACACGTCGGTGACGTATCAAGTGAACGAGGCGGGCGTGCGAACGAAGACGGTGAAGAGGTATAAAGAGCACGAGGTGACGAAGAAGGTGACGCCGGGGATGCTCGAGAGGAAAACCTGGGAAAAGTTTGGAGACGCGAAGAGGTACAAGCCGGGAGACGAGAGCATGACGGCGGTGTCGTTGGAAGAAATTTTCCTCGAAAAGGCTCGTTTGCAACCGAAGAGCGAGGTGGAGAAGGCGGCGGATCCGTTGTCAGCCATGGCGAGCGCGCAGACGTCGTTGTTGGTGTGCAGAACGTGCGGAAAGAAGGGCGATCACTGGACGTCCAAGTGTCCGTACAAGGATTTAGCGAACGATGGAAGCAAACCGCCGGAGGAGGACGGTGGACTGGGACCGAGAAAGCCGGGTGGATACGTGCCGCCGTCCATGCGGGCGGGCGCCACCGGTACGGGGGCGTCGATGGATCGTCGCCGGGACGAAAACTCGATTCGCGTCTCCAACTTGTCCGAAGACACGAGAGAGCAAGATTTGCAAGAGTTGTTCAGACCGTTCGGTCCTGTCACGCGTATCTACGTCGCCATCAACCGCGAGACTGGGGAGGGCCGCGGCTTTGCGTTTGTTAACATGGTTAGCCGAGAGGATGGTCAACGCGCCATCGACAAGCTCGACGGATACGGTTACGATAGCTTGATTCTTCGCGTCGAGTGGGCCGCGCCGCGCGAGGAACGTCCGCGATAAACCCATAGACATTGATGAAATTTACACACGTTTGTTTCCATTAATTACAACTCGCCGCACAGCGTCCCCGCCTCGTCTACTCGCTTTTTTGTTTCAGCGCCTCGTCGATGTCGAGCTCGTGCGCGCGCAACTTGGCGAATAAGATATAGCCGATCGCGATGCCCGAGATTATGCCGAGCGCGAAGGGCTTGTCGCGTCGCGCGACGCGACCGATCGCGGCGTCTTCCATTGCCGCGCACGACTTGGCGCACGCGATCGGACCGGGTTCGAGGTAGTCGGGACACGCCTTCGACTCGCCATGCTTCCCACCGCCCGCGCCTAACATCGCGCTCGCCGAGCACACCTCTCGCAGCTTGGTGAAGGGTTGATCACCGAGCATGCGCTTGATGTCGTCCAGGCTTTTTCCAGGCGTGATGCGCGCGAGCTCGGCGACGTTGACAGCGCTTGCCAACTGCGTGGCGGATTCCGGCGTGGCGCCGAGGATGGCCACGGCGGAGATGGTCTGATCGAGCGCGGGCACGATGCGTTCGACTTTTGCCTCCGTGAGAATGATGTCCTCGCGGAGCAAACGAAGACGTGGGCCGTGCGCTTCGCACTTGATGAGAGATTGCAGGTGCAATCGTTGCGCCTCGTTCAACTGCGTCGTGCACTGCGCTCGAAGTTTCTCCATCAACGCGAGCTGTTGCCTCTCAAATTTCGCGCGCTTTCGCGAAATCTCCGCCGCGTGCTTGAGCATCTCGTTACGCTTTTTGACGTAATCCGCGTCGACGTCCTTGTCCATGTTGTTTTTATTCACGTTCAGATCGAGTTCTTCGCACCACGGTCGATATTGTTGTCCCTGAGATTCGTGCTTCGCCTTGCGTTGGAGATCGAGCAAGTCGATCATAAAGTCGAGGTGTTTCAACACGCCGTCGCAGTGCTCAAAGTACTCGCCCGGCAAACTGACCTTTTTCATCGCGTTGACGCGCTTGGTGGACGTCTTGCTGTTCACGATGCTATCCACGGCTTCCTTGTTGCAGTAACCGCCGTTCGCGCGCGTCTGCACGAGCTTCTCGCGCGTTTGGCGTAGAGAGGCGATGATCATGTCGTCGTTATCGGGTTTATCGCCGTACTCCTTCGAACGACAGTTGAGCGACGGCGGTGTCTTACCTTTGCTCATCTTTTTCAGCGTTTTCAAATCAGCCTTGGCGCCGCCAAACTTTCTCGCATAGTCATCCTCGAGCTCGCGCAACTCCCTGTCCATGGCTTCCTTTTCCAATTTGATCTCCGTCGCCTTCGCCTCGCACATCTCCTTGGCCGTCTCCCACCGTTCGCTCAGACTCTCGGCTATGTCGCACTCGTGCTTCAACTCGGCTTGCTTGGCGGCGTGCTCGAACCGCTGGTCCACCACGTCTCCGCACAGTTTATTCATCCTCAAATCACACAGCGCCGTCAACGCGTGATCGAACGACGGCGCGCGCGACCCTCCTCGCTTTCCCGGCAACGGCACGATCCGCACCTCTCGCGCGAACGCCGTCTCCCCCCAATTCACCGCTCGACTCAGCGTCGCCGCCGCGCTCCTCGTCGCCGCGCACAACAACCGCCTCCCCGTCGGTAATCTCGCGCACGCCTCCGCCGCGTCCTTCGCCGCCCGCTCCTCCTCCACCGCGACGTAATTCAACTTTTCACAGATGGCCAACGGCGCCAACGGACACGGTCCGACCGGAAGCGCGCGCACGCGTCTCGCGAACGCCGCCGCGCCCCCGGCCTCCTCCGCGCTCGGCGTCCCGTCCCACCGCCCGCGCGCGCCCGCCGTCCCTTTCGCCGCGACGCCCATCGCGAGCGTCGCGAGAACGACGACGACGAGCGACCGCATCGCGCGCACCGCTCGACCGCATCTCTCGCGCGTCGCGTCGCCGCGCACCATGGCGCGTTCGATGTCGATCGTTGAAATTCAATCGCGCGCGATCGATGACGCGACGCCTCTTCTCGCCTCGCCTCTCGTCTTCTCGCGCGCGTCTCGCGATGGATCGACGATCGACGCCTTCACCGATCCTCGCGCCCCGATCGCCGATCGTCGACGTCTCGCGCGCGTCCATCGACCGCGCGCGCGCGCGCCCCGATCGAACGAATCGACCACACACCAAAAAAAACGACGAGTCATGACTCAAAACTCACCCCCCCACACGCCCGTGCCCACACGTCTCGTGACGTCGACGCGCGCGACGGTCGTCGACACACGCGCGCGCGCACCTCTCGACGCGCCGATACGCGATGCGCGTCCGAGCGCGCGCGCTCGTCGACGACCGCGTCGTCGCGTCCCTCGGCGCGCGCGACTCGGGACGACGACGGACGGCGCGACCGAAGGCGCGACGACGCGGCGGCGCCTCGGCGAGCGCGGCGGCGACGGCGAAGCTCACGCGCGAGCAGTGCGTGGAGTACGTCAGGAGCGGGTGTAAGACGAGAGATCGGTTCAGGTGCGTGTCGGTCTCGGACGAGGGCGCGGGAAGGAACGCGGGGGGGGCGGTGCACGACCGGTGATGATCGCGGATGGGTGGCTGGGGTGGAAAACCTGAAAAACGCGGCGCCGCGAAGACGCGAGACGCCGGAATTCTTTGTACGGGAACGCGAGGACGCGAGGGGACTGACGAGTGAGACGTTGATGACGCGTAGGATCGGGACGGAACACGAAAAGCTCGGGTACGATGTCGCCACCGAGCGAAGGATGGAGTACCCGGTGGTCGAACACGTCTTGTGCTCGCTCGTCGACAGACACGGGTGGGAACCGAACGACGAGGGAGAGAACATCATCGGGTGCTCCAAGGGTGGACAGAGCGTGTCGCTGGAACCCGGGGGGCAATTCGAACTCTCGGGGGCGCCGTTGGAAAATTTGAGGCAAACCGAAGCCGAGGTGCGATGGCACATCGAGACGGTGACGGCGCTCGCCGAGGAGAGAGGGCACAAGTTTCTGGGAATCGGGTTCGATCCGCAGTGGTCGGTGGCGGAGGTGCCGATGATGCCCAAGGGGCGGTATAAGATTATGCGCGCGTACATGCCGAGCAAGGGGACGCGAGGTCTGGACATGATGTTTCGCACGTGCACCATTCAAGTTAATTTGGATTTCGAGGATGAGCGCGACATGGTGCGCAAGTTTCGAACGTCGTTGGCGTTGCAACCGATCGCCACCGCCATGTTCGCCAACTCGGCGTTCGTCGATGGAAGAGACACGGGGTATCAGTCGATGCGCTCCGACGTGTGGAAGGACACGGATGACGATCGCACTGGCATGTTGGCGTGGGTGTTTGAGGATGATTTTGGGTTTGAAAAGTACTGCGATTACGTCATGGACGTGCCGATGTATTTCGTGTACAGAAACGGGACGTACGTGGACGTGTCGGGGGAATCTTGGCACGATTTCATGGAGGGGAAGCTTCCTCAATTACCCGGGGA
Organism: Ostreococcus sp. SAG12; assembly: GCA_009618245.1. Taxonomy (NCBI): domain Eukaryota; kingdom Viridiplantae; phylum Chlorophyta; class Mamiellophyceae; order Mamiellales; family Bathycoccaceae; genus Ostreococcus; species Ostreococcus sp. SAG12. Next base: position 8,607 of record VIBD01000002.1, on the reverse strand, counting down.
CACGCCGACAATCGAGGACTGGGAACAACATCTCACCACGGTGTTCCCGGAGGTTCGATTGAAGAGGTACATGGAGATGCGAGGCGCGGACGGTGGATCGTTCGAAGCGATCATGGCGCTTCCGGCGCTCTGGGTCGGGTTGTTGTACTCGTCGAAATCGCTCGACGCTGCGGAGAAGTTGACGAGCGACTGGACGCAGGCGGAGCGCGACGCGCTTCGAAACGACGTCACCAAGGATGGTTTATCCACCAAGTTTAGAGACGGTACGGCGAACGACATCGCCAAGGAAATGGTTCGCCTCGCTGCGGACGGTTTAAAGGAGCGAGGTTTGGGTGAGGAGGTGTACTTGAAGTATTTACAAACCGTCGTCGAACGTGGATCGAGCAACGCGGCGCGCATGTCCGAGCTCAACGCGTCCGAGTGGAAGGATGACCTCTCAAAGGTGTACGAGTACGCGACTTTCCCGGACGTCTTACCGACGTTTTAGTGTTTTAGTCAGCAGCGAGCGCGAGCGAAGTGAGAGAGAGAGGGAGAGAGAGAGAGAGGAAGAGAGAGAGAGAGAGAAAGAGAGAGAGAGAACAATCTTTGTAAAACCGTTTAGCTATGCTACGTAAGAGCGGGCAACGGCGGCGTCGCCGGCTTCGTCTTCGCGCCCTCCCGCACCGCCGCGCTCGCGCCTCTAAATCCCGGATGCGCGGCATCGCCCAGTAACTCAAACACCACGCTCTCCGTGCACGTCAAAATCGCCCCCGCTCTCTCCATTCGTCGCAACGCCACCGCTCTGTCCTCCAACCGTATGCTCGACACGGCGTCGACGCACACAAAGACTTTTTTATCGCGCGTCAACAAATCCAACACAGTCTGCACCACGCACACGTGCGATTCGATCCCGACGATGACGTGATGATCACCAAACGTCTTCTCTTCATCTGCAAACGTCGGATACATGCTAAACGTCGTCTTCGCTCGCGTACTCGCGCGCAGTCCCGACGCGTTCGCCGCCGCGTCCCGCACCGACGCCACCGTGCTCCCGAGCTTTTCCGGCACCTGTTCCGTGATGTGCACGCTCGCCTCGAGCGAGGACGGCGAATTCTCGACGATCGCGTTCATCGCGCGCACGAGAGTCGCGCAATTGTGCGCGACGTGATCGAAACCGGTGATGGCGGGCGCAAACTTGTCCTGTAAATCGCACACCCACAGGTGCACCGACTCGGCGTTCCGCAGGGATGCGCGCGCGTCGGGCGTCGCGGTGGACATGGTCGACCGCGCGATGGAGGAGACGCGCGTGAACGGTCGTGCGAAGGTTCGAGCGCGACGAGCGCGCGCGATGGGAGGGACGACGGCGCGAGAGAGACCTCGGAGCATGCGGCGAGTCGCGCGCTGAGGCGTCGAGCGCCGAGTGGAGTCGAGCGCGGCGCCGAGACGTCGTCGTCTGCGGCGCTGAATGAATTCATCACGCGCGAATCGTTACAAGACAAAACACGAATTCGCGAAAATCGAGAATTCTTCTTCTCTAGTCTAAGCTAGGGTGTGTGATATCGGTACAAGAGCGCGCGCGCTCGCCTCGTCTCGCGCGCGAGAGAGAGGGAGAATCCGCGCGTTCGTTCGTTCCAACGAAACCCCGAAGAACATTATTAGATGAGCAACTTTTCGATGGCATCCTTCAAGTTTTGGATCTGTTGCTTCAACTGCGAACCCTCGTTCGTCGTCACCGAGGCCGCGATGACCGGTCTCGACACGCCGCACGCGCGTCCCAGCGCCTGCTTGCTCGGCACGAACACGTACGGAACATTTTTATCCTCCGCCAACAACGGCAGGTGCAACAAAATTTCCAACGGTTCCGTGTCCGCCGCGAGGACGACGAATTCACTGATCCCTCGGTTCAGCGTCTTCGTCGCCTCGTTCGCGCCCTTCTTCAATTGTTTATAGTTGCTCGCCTGTTGCGTAATGTCCAAAATGGTGATCGTCAACTGCGCGTCCGCGAGCGGGTACGCCTTCGGGTTCGCTTCCGCCATGTTCGCGCGCTTTTTTCGCGCCGTCCTGCGTCGTTCACGCGCATCGGTCGTCAGTCTCTCCCTCTTCCGCGTCCCACATTCGTGTCATTCATTCGCGTCCCACCCTAACGCGAAAAGCGCGCGTCCCTCCCTCGCGCGTCGTCCCTCCCTCGCGCGTCGCGTCCCTCTCGCGCGCGCGATCGCCTCGCGCGCGCGCGCTCGCACCTCTCTCTCGACGATAGGACAGCGTCACGGCTCTGACTCGCGCGACGAACGGCGACGTCAGGGCTCGGCTGATTGTGCCGACGCGCCGCCGGTCGGTCGGTCGGTCGGGGACGGTCCCGTGGGGCACCGGGTGTGGGGGGGTGTTCTTGAGTCGTGAACGGTCACCCGGGTGTGTTCCCATTCGCATTCGATGGCACTCGGCTCGCGCGCGTCGACGGAAGAGCGTCGCGCGAGTGACGACGCGATGGCGTCGACCGCGTCGACGACGTCGACCGCGGTGTTACGCGCGCGCGTTCGTGGACGTCGGACGCGATGTCGACCGCGCGCGGCGGTGCGAAGGCGACGAGGTGACGGATGGCGAGGTGGCGCGCGCGCGAACGCGGCGGCGCGCGACGTCGAGGGCGCGGACACGATCGCGGGAATCGCGACGGCGGTCGTCGGTGCGGTGGGTGGCGTCGCGATCGTGCGTCTGAGCGGACCGCGCGCGACGGCGATCGGGGGGGGGGTGTTCGTGAGCGCGGGACGGCGACGACGCGAAGAGGGAGACGCGAAGACGAAGGCGACGGAGACGACGACGTTTGAGAGTCATCGAGCGATGTATGGGGTGGTCGTGGATGAAAACGGTGACGTGATCGATGAGGTGATCGCGTTGGCGTTTTTAGCGCCGAGGAGTTACACCGCGGAGGATGTGGTGGAGTTGCACTGTCACGGCGGCGCGGTGTGCGTGCAGCGCGTCTTGGCGAGGTGTTTGAGCCGAGGCGCGCGTTTGGCGAAGAATGGGGAGTTTACACTGCGCGCGTTTTTGAATGGGCGGTTAGATTTGACGCAAGCGGAGGCTGTGCACGCGCTCGTGAGCGCGAAGACGACGGAGGCGGCGAACAGCGCGTTGGCGACGATGAGAGGCGGGTTGACGACGCCGGTGGGCGAGGCGCGCGCGACGTGCGTCGATTTGTTAGCCGAGCTCGAGGCGCGATTGGATTTCGACGACGAGATGGTGCCGCTCGACGTGAACGCGGTCGAGGCGAAGGCGTTGAGCGCGCGAGAAAAGATTCGAGAGGTGCTCGCGACGGCGAAGAGGGGCGCGTTGCTCGAGACGGGCGTCACGGTGGCCATCGTCGGAAGACCAAATGTGGGTAAATCTCGTCTGCTCAACGCGCTCACGAGGAGTGAACGGTCGATCGTGACGTCGCGGGAGGGGACGACGCGCGATGTCGTCGAAGCGTCGGTGAACATCGGCGGCATTCCGGCCACGCTCTTGGACACGGCGGGGATTCGTAGCGAAACCGACGACGAGGTGGAGAAAATAGGCGTCGAGCGCTCGCGCGCGGCGGCAGCCGGCGCAGACATCGTCGTTTTGGTCGTCGACGCCGAGAGAGGTTGGGTGGAAGAAGATTACGCCATCTGGACGAGCGAGATTGCTCGGAACGATCGCGCTAAGGGTTCATCCGTGCTCGTGATAAACAAGACGGATGTCGCCGACGCCGCGAACGCAACCCCTCCGCCGGATGTGCTCGACAGTTTCAGCACCACCGTGCACGTGAGCGCGGTGACTGGCGACAATCTTGGTGATTTAGAAAAGGCGATCGTGCGCACCGTCAGCGGTGGCGCCGTCGACGCCGAAGGAGGCGCGTGGGCCGCCAACCAACGCCAAGCCGAAGCGTTGCAAGTCGCACTCGATTCACTCGATCGTCTACAAGAGACGATCGAGGCGAACATGCCGCTCGATTTTTGGACGATCGATCTTCGAGAGGCTGCATTCGCGCTCGGCAGCGTCACGGGCGACGACGTCACCGAGGACATCTTGGACACCATCTTCGAGAGATTCTGCATCGGCAAGTGAGAGAGGAGCCTCACACCAAGACGCTCGTCATGTCGCCGCCGACGATCAAGCTGTTCACGCACTCGCTGTGCCCGTACGCGCACCGGGCGTCGCTGGCGCTCGTCGAGAAGGGTTTGCGACCGGAGGCTTTCGAGGCGCACGTTGATTTGAGCAACAAACCTAAAGAGTTCCTCCGTTTGAACCCGCGAGGTCTCGTGCCCGCGATGCAAATCGACGACGGAGAGATCATGACCGAGTCGTCGAACATCATCGTGCACATTGACGACGTCTTGGATCGCGGGTCGCTCACGCAAGGGGCGGCGCGAGACGAGATACTAGAATTCGTCTCCGAGGCTGATGGGCACGGCGGTTTCATCTCCTCGGGTTTGTCCTTCGTCGGTGGAGGCTGGGGATTTCGTCGAGGCATGCCTCGCGCGTCCCAGATCGAGCAGTTTGAAAAGACGGTGAAAAGTCTGGACGCACTCCTTCGTTCGAGCGGTGGAGACTACTTTTTCGGTTCGACGGTGTCGCTGGCAGACATAGCCATTTATCCCTTTGCCGAGCGGTTTCAGCTCGCGTGCAGAGAGTTTCAAGGGTACGAACTCGGCGAGGCGCAGAACGCCGATGCGTTCGTCCTGTGGTTGGCAACGATGGCGGCGCGGGACTCGGCGAAAGCGCTCAGACCGAACGACGAGAAACTGCTGGCGAGCTGGCGACGCACGGAACGCCTCGATTATTTCGATTACGAAACGGCGGATAGAGAAAATCCTTAGTCTAGCTTGTTGATTTACATTGTTATAACATAGCCGCATCGCATTCTAGAACAAGAAAACTCGTGTCACTTGCCCTCTCTCGCGTTCAAAGTGGCCCACTGTAGATGCAACTGCTTCTGAATCTGCGGGACGATGTCCACGCCGGATTGAATCGTGCGGAGAATGACTCCGACGTTTGTCTTTTCATCCTTTCTAAGCGTTTCGATGTCGTCTCCGTATGCTTCAATGAACGCATCGCGGTACATTTTCGCGAATTCCGTCTCTTCTTCGCCCTCTGTTTGACCGTCTGGCGCGGTGGTCGCGTTCTCCAGAGAATCGATGGCGGCTTGCGCGCGACCAAACACCACGTTGTTGTGTTTCGCGACGGAGTCCCACATTCTGCACTGAAAATTCGCTGGGTCGAGGGTATCCACGATCTGACTCACCGCCGCGCGTGCACGCAAATCGTCTTCCAGAGACAAACTCGTCTCGAGCAAATTGTCCCTCGCTCCCATGAGCGACAGGTTTTTTCGTAAAATTTTCTTAATCACCGCTCCCACTTGCATGCCGAGGTCTTTACAAACCTTATCCATGTTGTCTTCGAGACCCGCCTTCTTCAAATTCTCCCGTGCCTCCTCATCGAAGCACTCGATGCCGCCGTATCGATCGAGCGCAGCTCGCAGCGCGCTTCTCGCTCGCCTGAATTCCGCGCTCACGTCTTCCTCCGGATCGACGTCCGCGTTCTCACTACTAGAAGATTCGCTCTCGCTCTCGCTCTCGTCCTCAACGTTGTCTACATCCGACTCGCTATCGTCGCTCGATGCGACTTGTTTCGTCCCTCTGCGCGCGTCGGCGTCGTCGGATTCGCTCGACTGCCAGTCGCTCGAATCAGAACCATCATCCCCATGTTTCGACGTCGGCGGCGACCGCGACCGTCGCTTCCCCTCCTTCTTCTTCTCCTTCTTTTCCTTCTTTTCCTTCTTTTCCTTCTTCTCCTTCTTCATCTTTTTCGAGTCGTCTCCCTTGTCGCATTTTTTCAACGCCGAGGACGGTTCACCGTCTCTCTTTGACTTTTTCGCGCTCTTTGGCTCGAGAAGCGTCTCGCTCGCGGGCTCGCGCGTGCGCGTCATCGCGATTGGGGTCGTCTCCTTGACTGTGCTCGAGTCTCCGGTGCGTCGCGCCGACTATCGATGCGTAAAGGCGCGTTGCGCGAGCGGTCAGTACGAGCGGCGGCTGCGGGACGATTGCGCGTGCGTTCGCGACGATGCGGGACGCGACGACCGCGCGAGCGCGAATCGTACCTCGAGCATGCGGGCGATCTCCGCCAGACCGCCCTGATCGCGGAGATTTTGCGCCATGACGCCCGAGCTCGCGCGAAGGTTTGAGGCGCGGCGGCGAACGCGTCTCACGTCTCGCGGCGCGGAACGGATATACCGAATGAACATTAAAACTTGTACAAGAATGCGCGCTCTCTCGCGGTCGATCACTTTCGCTTCACGGCGACGCTATCGTCCTTCGAGACGAAAAAGTCCGCCTTCGGAAGCTTCACGGCGCCGATGAGTCCGTGCACTTGCAGGTTGAGCTCGGAACCGTCCCTGTAGAGCGAAAACGGAGACTCGATCGCAAAGTTATCCGCGACCGGTCGCGACGGTCGCAGATCGATCGATCGTCCCTGTTGCATCGCAGCCACCAAACCGACAGCCTTCAGCGCGTTGCTTCGCGGCATGGCGTCGAAATTGATGTACGGCTTACCGTCCCAGCTCACGCCGACGCCGAAATTCACCTCGGTGCGCATGACGTCTTCGAGCACGTCAAACTTTCGCTGCAATTCGACGCCAGTGACGTCGATGGCGATCTTCCCCGGTTCACCGAGCTCGTGTTCGAGCTTGGCGAACATGTGCGCCTGCTTCGACGTGTAATCAGCCATGGCGCCCACGGTGACAGATGTCTTGTCTTCCAGCTTTTCGTGTCCACGAATATTAAACGTCTGCTCGAGCGAGTCGTGCGTCATTCGTCAGTCCATCGTTCGTAAATCCTCGCGCGCGCGTCATCGCGACCACCATCGCGCGCGCGACGCGCCTCGCGCGTGATTCTCCCCCCTCTAAATGCGAAAATGCAAACGTCCGTTCGCAAACGAAATCCTCGCGCGCGTCGTCGCGCACCTTGGAAACCTTCACTCCCCACACCGGCTCGTCGTGCAAACTCACGCGCGGGATCTTGATGTTTCGCCACCAGGGACGAGAGTCGCCCGACGGGCCGCTCGTCGCGTCATCGGCCGCGGCGTTGACCGATCGGGTCGGTTTGGATGTCTTCGTCGCGCTCGCGACGGCGGCGTTCTCCACCATGTCCGCGCGTTCGAGCGGTACCGACGACGAAGGTTCTTTCTGAATTCGACGGTTCGCGAGACGACGACGTCGCGACGGGGTCTGCCGTGCGCGTCCCGAACGCGCGCGAGAAGATGCATTCGTCTCGCCCGCGCGGAGACGACGAAAAGGGGGAAAAGAAGAGTTTATGAAGAACTAGAGTCCTCTGAATTACAATGCGAAACCTCACTAAGTGTTGGTGACGCACCATTCGTTCGACGACGCCTCGACTACTCGAGCTCGTACACCCCACCCACGCGTCTCTCTCCTCGGCGAAGACCGTTTCTTCGCCTCGCAAGAGGGACTGAACAACAGACATACACGATGATGCAATCGCTTACGCCTTGACAGTGGCGCGTTGGGCGAGTTCGCGCGCGAGGACGCGCTCGCGAGCGGCAGTCTTCGCTTGCGACTTTACACCCATGATACCACCACCCCACGTTCTGGACGTCTTGGTGAAGACGTCGTTGTAGGAAGCCTTGATGGCTTCGACGAGCTTGGAGAATTCAAGCTTGTCTTCGTTCTTAATAGCGGTGAGCGCCAAAGCGGTGGCGGTCTTCTTGTGGACAACCGCACCGAGGCGAGCCTTGCCCTTGACGATGCAGTACGGCACGTTCATTTGCTTGCACAACGCCGGCAACCAGACGACGAGCTCAATCGGGTCGACATCGTGCGCGATGACGACGAGTTGCGCCTTGCCTTGCTCGATGAGGTAGGTGATGTGGTTGATACCAAACTTCACGACAACCGGCTTCTTGCTCTCAACATCCTTACCAGCAGCCTCGGCTTCGGCCATACCCGCGAGACGCTCCTTCTTTTGAGCCGCATCCTCCGGGCGGTACTTCATGAGCAACTTGAAGAGGTTGGTGGCCAAGTTCTTGTCCAACGTGTTGTTGAACTGGTTGACAGCCGGCGGCACCTTCAAGCGCTTTTGCAAGACGCGGCGTTGACGCTGAATGCGAACATACTTCGGCCACTTGACGTAACGGTTAAGCGGCGTCTTCACCGGCAAAGAGTTGCCGATGCCAAAGTTCTTCGGTCGGCGCTCGAAGAGCGGGTTCGTCGGACCCTTCGGTTCCTTCTTCGGTTGCTTCGCCTTGATGGCAGCCGGCGCGGGCGCGGGCTTCTTGCTCGGAGCCTACGACACGATGAAAACAAATCACACGGGCACGTCAGTCTTTTCGTTCAAATCTCTCGCGTCGCTCCTTCTCCCGAGCGACTCTCGCGTCCTCCCCGCGCGCAAAGCCCTAAGCCCTCGCCCCGCGAGACGTCCCCGATGATCGGAGCCAGCGTCCACGTCCCCGCGCCGTTCGACATCACCCCCGCGCCTCGCGCGCGCGCGCGATTCGCGCGGTACACGATCACACGCATCCACATCCCCCCGCGCGCCGAACCGCATCGCGTCGCGCGTCCACGCGCCGTCGCGACGCGCGACGCGCGGCACGCGTGACCCT